>JAJGOT010000136.1:217500-497500 GCA_022457155.1 Cladopsammia gracilis
GTTAGAACTACACTGCGTGTCTTCAATGTGACGGAAAGGGTTTATATAGAAAGTAGGACGCAGTGAATACCTCTTTAGTGTAAACTTTACACGATTTGTAATGCGATATTTGTCGTAAGTGTAAACTAGCAGCGATTTCTGTGACTTTGACTCTGTGACTGATTTCTGTGATTGATGACTCTGTGATTGATTCCTGTGACTTCGACCCTGATTTCTGTGACGGCTATTGTTTATGTGGAAAGTAGGACGCAGTAACACGATTTGTAATGCGATATTTGTCGTAAGTGTAAACTAGCGGCGATTTCTGTGGAAATCGGGTGCGATGTTTGACGCGATTTGCTGTGATTTTCAAAAAAAAATCGCCGCCAAGTTGCATCAATTCAAAACCTTTGTGACATCGTGACGACAAATTCGCGCCCAAAGCCAGTTTTCACCTGATTTTTTGTGCAATTTTTGTTAAACTTATTATTTAATTGCTGCCGGCAGGCAGTCTACTAATTGCTGCCGGCAGGCAGTCTACTAATCGTGTAGAATCGAGAATCTAGAATTCTGTCCTTCTGTCCTTCTGTCCTTCTGTCTGTCTCGGTTTTCCGATAGTAACAATGAAATATTGTTTGAGAACCAATCAAGAGCGGTAGAAGATTTACGAAACCGTCGGCAGTCTCGGGAGAGCCTCGGCATCCAATCAAAACAAAGTAATGACAAGCCGACTCGAACATGCATAGGCGATGCACGACTAAGCTGTTTCTGTTTCGACGCCATATTGGACTGGTTTTCAAGCTGTTTTGCTGTCCATTCGACTTGGTAATGTCTAAAAGTACGCTGGAAATCAGTTAAACATGGACAAAGGTTCTTCTCAGGGCCAACGTATTTGCTGGATCTCTGTTGAACAAGACGCTGTGGGAGCGTATACATGTACTTAGCTTGGGCGTCGTTGTATTACTGTTAGGCATATTGGAAAATAAGCTTACATGTCTTGGGAATCTGCTAAGGAATCTGCATGCACGTTATGTACCAGTCAATTCCAAAACCGCCCATCCCCCCCCCGGGCAACCCCCCGGGCATTTGACTTTTTTAAAAAAAAATTGTCAAATGCCCCACTATGTGGGCAGTTTATACGGTCAAATGCCCCACCGTGCAGGGCTTCACAGAGCATCAAATGCCCCACCGTCCGGGCAAGGAGGGATTTAAGTAACAAGTTACAGTGGATTTCAGCTTACTTTGGCCTCGCCAGTTGCCAAGTTCATTGGCAAATTTGATACTACGTTGCGAAGTTGTTAATTACATTTGTTAGTTTGCCAAGCAAATTGCGAACTTTGAAACGAAGTTGGCAACTTCGGTGCCAACGAAGCCTGTATGTAAAGTCTGAAGTTGTTCTTAAACGCTATTTGCGAAGTCAAAACAATTTTCAGCCGATCTGGCTGGTTTTCTTTAACATTATTTTGTAGACTTGCCAAGACAAATCTATAAACTGGTGCTGTTCAGATTGTTTTCGAGGTGAGATCACGTACGCTGTAAGATGCATGCCACTATTTCAGTTGTGGTTTTGAATTCGACCAACATATAAATCGTATATTATCTTTCATGTTCACTTTAAATATCTAAATCTATGCTTGTGCTGTCGTCTGTTGTTTATATATCTCTTACCTAGATTTAGTTGCAGCGAAAAAATAGAACGAACATATGTTTCGAAATACTAAATGTGAACAAATATCTTGCTTAGTCACTTTCGTTTTGTGCGTTGATAGAAAAAAACAACGCAACAGACACGTGGAACCGGAAAGAATGGATTACGAAATCTTTTACCTTGCGACCGCTAACCAACGTTTTTGTTGAAGTCAAATGCCCGCCCCGTTGGGCCTCGTTTCACGTCAAATGCCCCACTATGCGGAGCTAACCTCTCGTCAAATGCCCGGGGTATGCCCGGGGGGGGGATGGGCGGTCTTGGAATTGACTGGTACATTAGTTCACGATTTGATAATAGGTAGTATTGGGATAGTGTGAGCACGCTAACAAAGAAGCGCGTTAACCTTCAAAAACAAGAAGACGGAAGCGTGCGAGATCGCACGCAAATTATTAAAATAGCGTGTCCACTGTGTCAGAATCTTTCAGTTTATTTTGTCTGGTCCGGAACCGGGGTCAAAACAACTTTTCAAATTGAGAGTTTTGCTGGAAGTATTCCAGCCATCATTATAATAAATTTTGAATGAAACTTATAAATTTAATCAAAGTTAACGACAGAAGTTATAATTTAGGGCGAGAGAAACAAATTTAGCCCTTTCTATATTTTTTCAGTTGAGGTAAAAATGCTGCAATTTGCATAATGTGAAAAGTAATTTGAAACCTTCCCAGTAACGCAACGCATCTTGCAAAATATATCCAATTTTTAATATTCCTCCGTATCCGAAACAAAGAAAAGAAAATTAAATGAAAAAAGTGATCACTTTGAGGTTATTTTCGCTCGAGAAACATTCACTAGCGCAAGCGAAACTCGCAAGAAACGATCATTGTTTACATCTTCATCGGCGGTGAATTTTTGCACCGGAGGCTGTTTTGTTCCTCCAACTCCGGGTCCAACTTCACGACTATAAAAATTCATGAAAGGCAAACAACCGAAAGAAGTGAAATAAATTGGAATTCCTACCACGCTTATATTTCTTCCTTCGCTGTCCAGTGTTCACTTTTTATTAAACCAACGCTATGTTTACGTCTATAAAATCTGACGCGGATGATTCGAGAATCGGGAAAATAACCAGCACGAAATCAAGACAAATAGACTATTTACATGTGGGAAAAATCTGAGACCTTCCGGAATGCACAGAACTAAAGGATTTTTGCCAAATTCCACGGCGATGGCGTAAATTTGATTTATGCCAACCCAATGTTTTCAAGATTCTTATCCAGCTTAACCAGCATCTCGCAATGAGGCAGCACTTCACTTCCAATATGGAACTACTAGTCGTGTAGAATCGAGAATCTAGAATTGTGTCCTTCTGTCCTTCTGTCCTTCTGTCCTTCTGTCTGTCTCGGTTTTCCGATAGTAACAATGAAATATTGTTTGAGAACCAATCAAGAGCGGTAGAAGATTTACGAAACCGTCGGCAGTCTCGGGAGAGCCTCGGCATCCAATCAAAACAAAGTAATGACGAGCCGACTCGAGCATGCATAGGCGATGCACGACTAAGCTGTTTCTGTTTCGACGCCATATTGGACTGGTTTTCAAGCTGTTTTGCTGTCCATTCGACTTGGTAATGTCTAAAAGTACGCTGGAAATCAGTTAAACATGGACAAAGGTTCTTCTCAGGGCCAACGTATTTGCTGGATCTCTGTTGAACAAGACGCTGTGGGAGCGTATACATGTACTTAGCTTGGGCGTCGTTGTATTACTGTTAGGCATAATGGAAAATAAGCCTTGGGAATCTGCTAAGGAATCTGCATGCACGTTAGTTCACGATTTGATAATAGGTAGTATTGGGATAGTGTGAGCACGCTAACAAAGAAGCGCGTTAACCTTCAAAAACAAGAAGACGGAAGCGTGCGAGATCGCACGCAAATTATTAAAATAGCGTGTCCACTGTGTCAGAATCTTTCAGTTTATTTTGTCTGGTCCGGAACCGGGGTCAAAACAACTTTTCAAATTGAGAGTTTTGCTGGAAGTATTCCAGCCATCATTATAATAAATTTTGAATGAAACTTATAAATTTAATCAAAGTTAACGACAGAAGTTATAGTTTAGGGCGAGAGAAACAAATTTAGCCCTTTCTATATTTTTTCAGTTGAGGTAAAAATGCTGCAATTTGCATAATGTGAAAAGTAATTTGAAACCTTCCCAGTAACGCAACGCATCTTGCAAAATATATCCAATTTTTAATATTCCTCCGTATCCGAAACAAAGAAAAGAAAATTAAATGAAAAAAGTGATCACTTTGAGGTTATTTTCGCTCGAGAAACATTCACTAGCGCAAGCGAAACTCGCAAGAAACGATCATTGTTTACATCTTCATCGGCGGTGAATTTTTGCACCGGAGGCTGTTTTGTTCCTCCAACTTCACGACTATAAAAATTCATGAAAGGCAAACAACCGAAAGTATATTTCTTCCTTCGCTGTCCAGTGTTCACTTTTTATTAAACAAACGCTATGTTTTCGTCTATAAAATCTGCCGCGGATGATTCGAGAATCGGGAAAATAACCAGCACGAAATCAAGACAAACAGACTATTTACATGTGGGAAAAATCTGAGACCTTCCGGAATGCACAGAACTAAAGGATTTTTGCCAAATTCCACGGCGATGGCGTAAATCCAGCTTAACCAGCATCTCGCAATGAGGCAGCAGTTCACTTCCAATATGGAACTACTAGTCAGTAATAACAATCGTGAGAGCGGAAAATCATACAGGTATCACATCTGAGCAGGATATACTACAGCAAACAGCACTGAAAACAACGTGTGGTCACTTGCGTCTACTTGCGTTTGGGTGGCCAAACTGTGAAATACTTCCGCCTGCTTGCGGACAAATTTGAGTTCGATCAAAGTGTGAACGCAAGTCATCGCAAGTACACACAAGTAATGGATAAAGGGAGTTGCAAGTTAAGTTGAACTTGCGTTCTCGTTTAGCTAGTCGTAGAGCTTAAGGCTGTTGACCAAGGGATAAAAAGCAAATAATGAAACGAGTTGTCTGAGGTGAACTATTGTTTTAAACTTTTTTGTAGGACTACTACAGAAGCGGTAGAATGTTAGTCAAGATGGCAGAAGCTATTGGTCGACTTGTGTTGGCCGGAAGAGAATTGACAAGACTGGCGGGGTAAGTGAATAAAAAGACCTGATAGTAAAGTAAACTATTCGTGCCTTGCCGATAGTAAAGTAAACTAAAGTAAACTATTCTTGCCGTGCCGTACATTAACTTCAACTCTGTTTGGCCAGGCTTAATGAGGGACAAAAAATTGAACCACAACATTAACGTTTGGCCAGAGCTTGTACTTGGTAAAAATAATGCAGCTGAGTTCTCGACTGGAGTGGAACAGATGACAAACGCTTGTTTACACCTTCCGTTCGCATGGCGCCATTACTGAAACCGTAGCATTTTGAAAACGCTTGTTTGATGTAATCGACAAACGTTTAAATTTTCTTTAATTTTAAGGCTTTTTTTTTCGTTGACATGAACGATTTGATCGATTCCGTGCGAGACCCTGGGAACGAGGTTGGACCATCGTCATGATTAAAAAAAATCGTCATGATTTTGTTGGAGTACCTTATTCTTACTAATTTTCGCGCATACTTAATTTCGCAAAATTCGGGAGCTGTATTTCGCGAGTATTAAGTTTCGCTATTCCAGGAAAAAAGTAAACAAAAGAGTATTTAATTTCGCGATTTTTCCATTTCTTTAATCTCCCAAGCCCTAAAAGAATGTTCACAAAATAGCTATGTAGAACTCTTACCGTGAGAAATATCAAGAGTTACGCGCTTTCTGCTTTTACGAGGTGGCGTCGTCAATGCGGAGGTTCTTGAGTCAAAGCGCAAAAGATCTCCTCGACATTTCTAATTTATGTATTGTTTTCTAAAACAGTATAATATGATATTAAATTTCGCGATTTTAATTTTCGCGCTCTCGTTTTTTCGTGAGTATTAATTTTCGTGATTTTTTTGCAAAACGCGAAAATCGCGAAATTTAGTAAGAATAAGGTAAACTTACTAAGGGTGTGTTCGACTGACCATATTCCGGAATAAGAACACACAGAATGGTGACAAAAATCCGCTCATATTAGACATTTTGGAGCCACTGTATCGTATTACCGGTATAAGCATGTTTTGGCAGAGTGCAATTGGGCCCGAACAAACAACTTTCAGCGATTATTTCGTTGATTCTTATTCCGCAATGCGTCCAATCGAACACGCGCCCTAAATTTCACTTTGTTTTTTTTTAGGTATACTTCCAGAGTATCTGATCTAATGAGTGTCCTTAAAGATCTCAATAAAGGCAAATATCAAAGGACTATGGTGTCAAGCATGTCCAAAGAAGAAAACTCAAAACAAGGTGCGGCGATTTAGCTTCTGTTCTTGCTGAACGTTTCATTGTCTAGCCTGCGAATACAACCGTCTCACATCGCTCATCGCTTACAACTGGAGTGCTCGTTTCACATGCGATTTTTGATGCGATCTTTGTCGCGCTCTCCAATTCAACTTTTGTAGCAAGTGTAACCTAGCGGCGATTTCCTGTGCGATTCGGGATCAACATTTTTTTTGATTTGCTGTGATTTCCTAAAAATCTCCGCCAAGTTGTATCAGGTTTCGAACATGTTCGAAACCTCTGCGACATCGCGCGACAAATCGCGCCCAAATCGCACTGAAATCGCCGCCCGTTTACCCATGCGATTTGAAGATGCAAACTTGCGCGCGACAAAAATTCCATCGACAAGTGCGACAAGAATTGCACAAAAAATCGCCTGTGTAAACGGGTCCTAAGTTTTTACTCCAGCAGCGAAGGACTAACTTGGACAGTCTGACAGTCAGACAGTCGACTGTGACGTCATTTTACCTTATAAGAAAAGAGAACACGCAAAATATCCCAGCGTATTACACAGCAGATTGCTGTTTTTCACCTTAGTGTTCCTGTTTAAAGACACAGAAGTTATTATAAATACGAAATCCCAGTCGAAAAATTTAATAAATCCATTATTCGATGGTTTAACAGATAATACGCGCGGACATTTTACTCATTGCTCACATTTGTTCTTGCCCCTGTGGGGCTCGAAAAAATATACTACGCAACCCGTAAAATATCCACGCATATTATTTGTTAAACCATCGAATAAGGTTTATGTAAAATAATCCACTTCAATCCTTGCAATCCTGCACTTTATCTCCAAACTACCGCTCCTGTTTTGGTCTAAAGAATCTTTCTACCCAATTAGGTTGTATATTTCGTGGCATTTGGCAAAATGTCGTTATTTTGCCTGGACCCTGCCTCTTTAAGGGGATGCTGATGTGTATGGCCATCGCTCAGTCTTCTCCAGTGTCTGTTGTCCTTATTCAAAACGTTGATAATGTGTTGGTTTCTTTGCAGATAAAGTTTCCAAAGAGACTTTGGATCCCAACCAAGGGGAAATAATAGAAACTGACCATTTGATCAGGTAAATTTAAAATGCCTAACGCTACACTTGAAATATTACTTCTTCAGATTGATTCAACATTTTCTTGTTTCCGAGAAGCTACTTTTTCCCCCGAAACATCACTCGCACGCGGATAAACGAAAAAAAAAAACTGAGTTTAGCCCACTTCTTATATATGTCACTAGGATTTGTTTTGTTGAAACGGCGCAGAAATTATTTTTTATTTCTTATACTCACACGCAAAATTCTCTTTGGCATTCAAAAGGAAGATTTTAAGTGAATTCGTCAAGGGAGAAAAAGCCACGACAATTTTTTGTGGATTTATTAACGTATGTCCCAAGGTACAAGAGTCAATCACGATGCTCCGTTTGACATCAACAGGTAACCGCAAAGGAAAAGTGTTTCACTGAATTGCATGACGTTTTTTTTACCTTCGCAAATCACATATCTCGTGTAACCGCTGGTTAACACGGTATACTAAGCCCAAGTGTGATGCACCGCGGGATGATCTACCATGGGAAATGCCATTTACCGTGGTGTGTGTAATCGCACCTATTGGCCACTCTCCCTTCGAGATTCGCTCTGACGAAGGTCTAGTGCTCGAGACGTCAGCTTTTGAATCTCAGTTTGGTTACCAATTTTAATTACCTTATCAACTCTGTTGATAAAACTAGATTTTTGTATAACAAAGATATGAAGAGTTTACAGTCAATTTGATGTTTTTCTTTCATTATGTTTTAGGTTTGAAAATGTTCCGTTGGTGACTCCAAATGGTGACATTCTCATAAATGATCTTTCATTTGAGGTAATTTATATATTATAATCCACAAAGGTAAAGTTGTCTTGTTTGTTTTCTCAAGCCAGATAGAATATTACTCATAATGGTCAGAGTGTAAAAGATTAAGAATGTGAACACAAATCAACTTTAAAGGTACTCTGCAGTCCTTTCTGCGCATGCAATGTTTTGTGAGATTCACACGATGGAATGTCAGTTTATCTTCCACTTTAATTCGCCACTTTAGAAACGAGAAGGAAACTGGGCCGAGTGAACTTTCGCAACGACTTCTGGGATCGTTACAGGGGACGCTTCTTTTGTCTCTGTCCCCAGTAACAGTCCCAGAAGTGGTTGCGAAAGTTCACTCGGCCCAGTTTCTTTCTCGTTTCTAAAGTGGCGAATGTACTGCATTAAACATCCGTTGAATTTTCCGCTGGTGATGTTATCTAACTGCCCGATCTTTAATCGCTTAAACACCGCTTCTTTTGAACTCACCGACAGTACAACAGAAGCTTACTTTCGCGAGTTCTGTGATTGGTCAGAGTAATTACTTTGGTTTTGGTTTACAACACTCAAATGGAAACTGCTCTATCCTGTTAATAATCGTGTTTGATATTTTCTCAGGTTCGCTCTGGGATGAATGTGTTAGTTTGTGGACCTAACGGATGTGGGAAGAGTTCGCTGTTTAGAATCTTGGGAGAGGTGAGAACCTATTTAGATAACTGGATTAAAAATAATCAGTTGAACTATAAACCTGGGCCAATTTGGGACATTTGACACTTTTTTTTTTTACAAAAACTTAACTTTTACATAAACTCCCCTCCCCCCCCCCCCTCCGAGCAATGTTGATATAATCCAAGAGTAAGACAAGCATCTTAGGTTTAGTGCAATTTATGGACTTCAACATTGTATAGTGCATTTGGGGGTGGGGGGGGGGGGAGGTCACCTTTCTTAGTTAGATTTTACTGACATTAATAATCAGCGATTTTCAAATTGTCCACTAAAAATGTCAGAAAAAGGCGAAGTGTCCCTAAACCAATTGGCCAGGATTGTTGGGGAAATAAAACAACTGCCTCCGTATTATTGCTACTAGGATCGTACGTGAAATGGAGGAAGTGAGGGGGGAGGGGGAGGGGGGAGGGGGAGGGGGAGGGGGAGGGGGAGGGGCTGTGGTGGTTGACGGTCCGTGCGGCTTGAAGTACACTACTTACTAAATTGTTTTTGCTCTAATAGTTGTGGCCACTTTTTGGAGGTAAACTGGTTAAACCAAACAAGAGCAAGCTTTTCTACGTTCCACAGGTAAGAAAAGAAGCGGAAACGTTCGAAAGTTAGTTCTCCCTTACGCTCCTTTGTTGCAGGTCGATTCCAACCTTTTGTTCGGATAGAAAAAAAAAATGGCCGTTGGAGCGGTTTACAATGTAGCGTTTTCACTGACGTCAAATCAAAATTCAGAAGCCGTTTTCGATTCCAAAATGTTCATGGAATTGTAGAGAGTGTAAAACTACACATCTGGGCCAAATTTTGAAGCGCAAGAGCATTTAGTTCAAGAGTTATAGGCGAACGAGTGTTAGACATTTTTAGTAAGAAATGTATGGAGCGGCCATCTTGGTGTACCACTTTGGTACACCAAGATGGCGGCCAAAAATTCAAAGCCTTAATTACACCAAAAATCTCATCACAAAATATTGTATTCACTATATCGGCTCATAAGCATCTATAATTCAAAAATAACTTTCAGCTGGTTCAATTTTGTTGATTTTCACGGCTTATTTGAAATAGCGTGACGGATTGCGTGACACATTTAAAACCTTTATAAATCGGAAGCAAAACATCGTTAAAACCTGAAACTTTGTGTGAAAAATTATAACACTGGTATCCATATACCCTGTTAGAAACAGCTTTGTAGGATGTATACTTTAGATTTTTGAATTTTTATGACGTCATGTGAAAACGCTGAGTGTCGTAAAACCAAAACCAAACCACTCTGACCAATCACAATTATTAAAGAAATAAAAACACTCCGAGTGCATTATTGAGTTATTTAAGCACGCGGGAATTTTTAAGAACACGAGAGAAGTGCAGAGAAGCACGAGCCAAACCGAAATATCGTGCACAAAATATAATCTTTTATTTTACTTTATTTTTCTTGCCTCAATCTTTTCTCCGCCATAAGGATCAGTTTGCTGTGTTATTTTACATTTATTCAAGTTTTTCTACTGATCCAGATCGTTGTCACATCCGGCACCTCTCATTGGTTTGTAGTTGTGGTTTCTGCTGTTCATTGTCTTAACTTAGGTAATATTACCCAGGATAACTAAAAAGCTAATCGAGCTGAGTAAACCAAGTGTGAAATCTAAAAATTGATCACATCATTTAAACAAATATTTAACTTTGAACTCCCATGTTTTGAAAGTAAGCGCAAAAGGTTTGCATTTTCATGGCAAATTTTGTATTGCACTTTACAACCTAGATTTGCACTCTATAATCTATTTATGCATTCGTCATTAACCAATCAGACACTGTATATTTTGTTGAGTATATTATAAGTGTTTTTGTTTCGTCTTTCAGCGCCCATACATGACTCTGGGCACTTTGAGGGACCAAGTGATTTACCCTGACACTAAAGAAGACTTGCAAAGAAAAGGACTTAGTGACCAAGATCTTGAAGATTACCTTAACCAGGCAAGTAATCCTGAAGGAGCAATTCGCCACTTTAGAAACGAGAAGGAAACTGGGCCGAGTGAACTTTCGCAACGACTTCTGGGACTGTTACTGAGGACAGAGACAAAAGACGTGTCCCCTGTAACGATCCCAGAAGTCGTTGCGAAAGTTCACTCGGCCCAGTTTCCTTGTCGTTTCTAAGAACTCCACTAAGAGGAAGACATCAAATAATCAAGTGAATTTTTTGAAGAGAGGATAAGCCATAATCAGAGTTTTAACGCGTTTTCCAAAACATAAAACGATAAACTCTAACAATAATGCAATTCATTTATCACCAGGCAACCGGAGAGAGATCACATAATAATTATTAAATTCGCTTAACGTTAATGGCACAAAACCTGCGAAGCTTTAAATATTTTGTTCTATTTAGACGTGAAATTGATGAAAAATTGCTTTATTTGGGACAAAATGCAATAGATATAGAACCCCAAGACCACAGTCCCAGTCATACCAAGGGTAAGACACACAAAACCAAAGCTCACTAGACTGACTCCATTGAGAAAATAGAACCATAACACCAATGAACGATGGAGATGAGGAAACAGAGCTTGGATAGACAAGAAGACTAAGGAAGTGGAGAACTATACAATGCATGGAAGAAAAAGGGGAAAGAATGGAATGTAAGCGCAACTACAAGCCCCCAAGTGAAGGAGAAATGTAGAAACGCAAGAAGATGAATTGAAGGAGTTAAAAAAAAACGTCGTAAGCATTTTGATTAAAAACAAACCAAACCAAAACATAAACAACCTAAAATTATTGATCATTGATAATTTTCAATTCATATACATGTACTTTAGTGAGCTCACTAAAAACGTATTAATAAACAACATAGATTGATAATATGAAAATTAATATTTATCTGCTCAGAAGGTCTGTCATTCTCGTCAGGGGCACAGTGAACAGACCCGGTAGAGAGATTAATTTCAACTAAACATTCCTCCCGAAATAATAAATAAGCGCACGAGAGACAGGTAATAATTAAAACTTTCGAGTAGAGTTGGCCTTCAACGGATGCTCCCCAAAATTTCAAAAGGTTGAATTAACTACATGTAGTATACATCCAAAAATTTAGCAGCCTGCAAGTAGACACATGCTTCCCAAAGGAAGTCTATTTTGATTCCGTCAATGGTGCCAGTTTTAACTCCCGGAAACGTTCTGTTCAAAACCATTTAATATTGCTGAAAACTTTTCAATATTCCACAGATATTTCGTTGGCCGTCCCTGGGAAACCTTCCTTAATTTTTTTATTTTACTTTTTCAGGTTCATCTTGGAAATATCCTTGAGCGGGAAGGAAGCTGGGACACAATTCAGGTACATTTACGCAATTTTCAACAACAACAACCACAACAACAACAACAACAATCTTTATTTCACCCCGGAGCCTACAATAAGTATTTCAAACTTTGAATAACAAAAATAATAGAGCTACTGGATACCCGAAATTATCTTTAACTTAAAAATGGCAGACAGTTGTTTTAAAATTGCTTTTGTTTTAAAATTTTCCCAGATAAAATAGCATTACAGTACAAGGCTACAAATAACAGCCTGTCATCAGACAAATGTCCGGTAAATTTGGCATTTTGACAAGTGAAAGCTTAACCTTGCCTGATAGCCGGACTGAGAAGTTCTGCCACAATTAAATTCAGACAGAAAATATGTTCTCTCTCTGAAACATGAAAATTCCATAATTAGCTTTGAACACCAGGCACTTTTCAGTAAAAATAAACCATGTGGAACCAGACTGACTTCTTGTTAAGTCAATATTGTCCCTGGACTGACAAATGATTTGTGTGGAAAAAAAAAATCATTTGAAAGCTTGCAGTATTTCCGTGCAAACATCTGCTGGCTTTTTGTACTGATGTGTTATATTTTTTTTTTTGCCTTAGGACTGGATGGATGTTCTTAGTGGTGGCGAGAAACAGAGGATGGCTGTAAGTGTTTGCGTGCTCAGTAGCTTTCTTTTGAGTGTTCACACTTCAGGATTTCATCCACAGACTCAAAAATTAGAACCACCTTGTACAGCATAATAAACAGTACCACAGGAATGTACTGCTCAATAGTTTTCATTTGAATGGTCACACTTTAGGATTTCATCAACAGACTCAAAAGTTAGAACCACCTTGTACAGCATAATAAACAGCACCACAGGAAAGTACTGCTCAATCGCTTTCATTTTGAATGGTCACACTTTAGGATGGGTGTCAGTGAAACGCGGGGTCGGGGTGGGATTAGGTCTAGGATTAGGTATGGGATTAGGCATAGTGTTAGGATTAGGTAAAGGGATTATATTTAATCCCATACCTAATCCTAGACCTAATCCGGCCCCGACCCCGCGTTTTACTGACACCCCTTTAGGATTTCATCCACAGACTCAAAAATTAGAACCACGTTGTACAGCATAATAAATAGTACCGCAGGGAAGTACTGCTCAATGGCTTTCATTTGAATGGTCACACTTTGGGATTTCATCCACAGACTCAAAAGTTAGAACCACCTTGTACAGCATAATAAACAGCACCACAGGAAAGTACTGCTCAGTAGCTTTCATTTGAATGGTCACACTTTAGGATTTCATCCACAGGCTCGAAAGTTAGAATCACCTTATACAGCATAATAAACAGTACCACAGGAAAGTACTGCTCAGTAGCTTTCATTTGAATGGTCACACTTTAGGATTTCATAGTTAGAATCACCTTGTACATTATAATAAACAGCACCACAGGAAAGTACTGCTCAATAGCTTTCATTTGAATGGTCACACTTTAGGATTTCATCCACAGACTCAAAAGTTAGAACCACCTTGTACAGCATAATAAACAGTACCACAGGAAAGTACTGCCCAGTAGCTTTCATTTGAATGGTCACACTTTAGGATTTCATCCACAGACTCAAAAGTTAGAACCACCTTGTACAGTATAATAAACAACACCACAGTAAAGTACTGCTCAATGGCTTTCATTTGAATGGTCACACTTTAGGATTTCATCAACAGACTCAAAGTTAGAACCACCTTGTGCAGCACAATAAACAGTACCACATGAAAGTACTGCTCAATAGCTTTCATTTGAATGGTCACACTTCACGATTACATCCGGATCCCTGGACTCAAAAGTTAGAACCATCTTGTACAGCAGAATAAACGGATTACTAAACAACGTGCCGGAGTTTAGCCCACGGTCATGGTTCAAGTTTGTCTCCTTGTTGTTTTTGGTGCTGTTAGTGTTGTTTCTCTGTGGTGTGTTTTTGGCCAAGTGCGAAGGACTGAATCTCGTAATAGCTCTTTGTGACTGACTTGCATGTGCTTTATACTCAAGCGGGTGGGCTTCATGTTGTCACTCAGGGTGGGCTTCATGTTGTCACTCAGGGGTGAGGGACCTGTGTCACTCAGGAAAAAATTATGTCTAAGTGACTTGTTTTATTTTTCTTGCATTTTCACTAGATGGCTCGCCTTTTCTACCACAAGCCACAGTTCGCTATTCTTGATGAATGCACGAGTGCGGTTAGTGTGGACGTTGAAGGATTTATGTACACTCGGTGTAGAGAGGTAGGTAGAAACTACACTAAGCTGAGCCAAATTTAAAGGGGCTCTGTCACCAATATGTGGTGTCACTTTGGAAAGCCAAAAGGCGTATTTGCCTTTAGTGGAAACCCAGAAATAATGGTGTAGTGTTTATACCTGATCGTATCTTTTGGTACGCTTCGGCGGCATATCAGGCGAGTTTGGTCGAGCCATGGTTCGTATTTTGGCGAGTTTGGTTGTGCCAAAACGTACACAACTTCAGCCCAAGTCCGGTGATATTTTAGGCGGTTACGGTAATAAAATCTAAAATCTGTCAGGCGTCCTATCGTGTGGCCCGCGAGGAGAATAATACGAGTCAACAAACAGCGCAAAAAGTGGTGAATGAAAAATAATTTTACTTTGAGTTTTATACAGCGAGCAAAGTGACAAATCGTGGTAGCAAACCTTTCTCTGCAAACTATTATGAAAACGAGAAAATTACAGTGTATGCCGAAGAAATCATTTTACATGTCTTAGCTCGAGGGAGCGAACACTTAAATAGTTTCAATGTCACATGGAAGCTTCAAATACTCGCTTCAGCAGTTCAAATGTTCAGTTGAAGGAATTTTTGGAACCAGAGGTAAAGTTGACGTTAATGGTTGCATTTTCAAACTTTGCACCCTAAAATCGTGCGATATCAGGTCAGTGACTTGATATCGTACGATATCAGGACAATAGACTAGGCTTCTGATTGGCTAATTGCGAATTTGGGTACGGTATGTTTAAAATTAATCTATGAAACTATAAACAAGTATCTCTGACTACAGATGGCCAGGATGGAAAATGATTGCAACTTTCAAAATGTGAAGTTCGTTCCATGTGTTTTGGAACATTTGTTAAACACTAAC
Source organism: Cladopsammia gracilis (assembly GCA_022457155.1). Classification (NCBI taxonomy): domain Eukaryota; kingdom Metazoa; phylum Cnidaria; class Anthozoa; order Scleractinia; family Dendrophylliidae; genus Cladopsammia; species Cladopsammia gracilis. The sequence continues at coordinate 232,513 of JAJGOT010000136.1, forward strand.
TAATAAAAAAGTATGGTTGTCCTTCCTTCAAGAATTTACTTGATATCTTCTTCTTGGTGTCCTAAGTGCATTTCGTGTTTGAAATAAGATTCTCAGTTTTAATTCTAGCATAGTCTGAGATAAAAAACCGCCATGAGGTAGCCGCTTTAAGCGTTCTTTTGTTGGGTTGTGCAGGGATGTAGCTAGTATACTCCACAAGGCAGGTTTAATGTTCAATTTAAGAAGGTCCTTGGCTTGAAAGACGTTTGCAGGGCCGAACGCGCAAAGCTGTAGGGCGTCTGAAGGCATACTCATCCGGAAAATTGAAGTTATTTATAATGACCCCAGTCGAGGTCAATGTGAATTAATGTGACTTTTATTGATTCCGTTTTTGTTTTTGTTACAATTTAAGGTTGGCATTACGCTTTTCACTGTGTCACATCGCAAGTCGCTGTGGAAATACCACGAGGTTTGTAAAGCGTTGCTAATTTATTTTACAGTCGTAAACACCGCACCGCTCACAACCGGTTTGTCGAGTTTAGCAAGCAGCACCACAGGAAAGGACTGCTCAGTAGCTTTCATTTGAATGGTCACACTTTGGAATTTCATCCACAGACTCAAAAGTTAATACACCTTGTACAGCATAATAAACAGTACCACAGGAAAGTACTGCTCAACAATTTCATTTGAATGGTCACGCTTTGGGATTCCATCCACAGACTCAAAAGTTAGAACCACCTTGAACAGCATAATAAACAGTACCACAGGAAAGTACTGGTCAGTAGCTTTCATTTGAATGGTCACACTTTGGGATTTCATCCACAGACTCAAAAGTTAGAACCACCTTGTACATCATGATAAACAGTGCCACAGGAAAGTAATGCTCAGTAGCTTTCATTTGAATGGTAACATTTTGGGATTTCATCCACAGACTCAAAAGTTAATACCACCTTTTACAGCATAATAAACAGTACCACAGGAAAGTACTGCTCAATAGCTTTCATTTGAATGGTCACACTTTAGGACTCAAAAGTTAGAACCACCTTGTACAGCATAATAAACAGTACCACAGGAAAGTACTGTTTAACAGCTTTCACCTAAACGGTCACACTTTAGGATTTCATCCAAAGACTCAAACGTTAGTACCACCTTGTACAGCACAATAAACAGCACCACAGGAAAGAACGGCTTAGTAGTTTTCATGTTGTAATATCCAACGTTTTCGAGAACCAAGGAACTGTTAAAGTGATGTTGAATTTGAATTGTTCTTTTTGTTTGTTTCTGTAGTACGTGCTTTACATGGATGGAAGGGGTTCCTATGAATACAAGCCAATTGATTCTGCCACCACAGAATTCGGCTCTTAGACGCTACCTTTCTACTGCCAACATCTCAAGAGCTTTCATTTGAATGGTCACACCTTTGAATTTTTTAAATCAAAAACTATAACCACACTAGATAAGGTTCAGCTCATGCAGTGAAGACATTAATGGGTATCGAATCGTCATCAGCCATCATCAAGGGCATTTTTAAGAGTTAATGTTCACACGGACGATCACTAGACAAGGGATAGTCGAGCGAAACTCGCGAGTCCGCGCGAAGCGCGAGCGCGCGTGATAGTCGGCTGTTGCAAGGAGATGATTTGCATGATTCGCTTGCTTGTCTTCTACGAAACAAAAGTGGGACTGACGTCATTTTTTACATTTTGTTTTATTGGCATACGAATTTACATCGTGCTGAATGCGAATGGGCCATTTCCGAGTTGCGTTTAGCCTCTCTATCAAAGCGAGGCTAGGTGCGAAACCTTTCATATGAAAATGAGTTTTCGAAAACTCATTTTCATATGAAAGGTTTCGCACCTAGCCTCGCTTTGATAGAGAGGCTAAAGGCAACTCGGAAATGGCCTATTGACTCTAACCTGCGATCAGGTGCTCTTTTTTTTCGGAGCGGGAGAGCGCGAACGCGCGAAAGTCGGTGGAAGGGCGCGGGGAGGGAAAAAGAGAGCCTGATATAATTGTTTAACGAACCTTCTGCAAAAAAGTCAGAATCTGACTTTTTCTGATTGGTCGTAAAACAAAAGAATCAATGAGCTGCATTCTGATTGGTTACCTGGGTTAAATTTCTGACTTCCGGTCTGAAGCGTGCCCAAACACTAGTTTATCATGGCGGCTGTCACGTTGAATGTTGAAAGTGAATTATCATTGGCTTTGAATTTGTCTCTTCGAGATTTTATTCGTAAATCCTTGAAGGACAAGCTGAAAGAATAATGTATTGGACGAATTATTTGTTTACGAGATGACGCTCTCGCACTGACCAGTCTGGTAGAACTTTAATACACATGTAAATTCAAAGAGCGTTTTCTCTGTTTTCTTTTGCCCAAAATATTACGTTAGTTAGTTGCGGGCCCATTACACTATTTCGTTGCTAAGTAATGCGGTTGCTATGCGGAGCTAAATCAAGTACAATTTTACTTCCGGTGAAAGAGACGGGCAGCTTCGCGCGAGAGTCCGTACAAATTCAAAACTGTCCAAAATAATGTCAAATTTGGAGTTGGTCTCGTTCAACTCCTGAATTCTTGGTTAGTACTTAAACTTATTTGGAGCTGGATATTGTTGCTCTGGAAAGAATCGTCTTGGAGGTTTTCAAGCTGATTCAAAACGAAGAATTAACTGAAAGAGTAAGGACGCTCAACTGATCAGTTCACAGTTATCGGTATTTGCTGAAAGTTTATTCCTACTGCTTCAGTCTTCGTACCGTTTTTCTCTTCTTTTGCCGACGAATTCTGGACTGAAAACTTAGAGGATATCTGGAGCCAACATGTGAGTAAGAAGTTAACATTTGCAGAAAAGTGAAGGGAAGCGTAGCGAGTTTGTTTTTCGCGTAGCTACAGTTTTTACTTTAGCTGATTTATCAGGGCCGATTTCTGGTACAAACTTAGAAGCCGTCATAGTTGTACAGATTTCAACGTAGTGTGAATGAACAAAGTACAGTGAGTTCAAATTTGTTTCACGGAAATCATGAAGAAAAGGAAATAACTCCCAATTCGTTTAGTTTTATTACTCGCACGTTTTTCCGTCCGTGGAAGGAGGGGGCATTGGGCATTGGGGATTTTGGTTTTTCGGTTTTGGTCATTTTCTAGATCGGTTTTTCGGTTTTTGCACTCAAAATTTCTGGTTTTTCGGTTTTTGTATTCGTTGTGGTTTTCGGTTTTACCTTTTTAAACATCCGGTTTTCGGTTTTTATGAAAAAGAAAAGCAGTTTTTCGGTTTTGGTTTTTCGCTTCCTAGTTTCCAGAACAAGAATAGAATAAGAATTACGAATAAGAAGAATAAGAACTATATATTGAAAAAGTTGCCAAAGGAGGATATCTAGTAATTTATATATTTTTTGTTCCTAAGCTTCTAGACTGTTGTTTGAAAAAGAGCTAAACAGAAAGAGAGAGAAAAGTTTTTGTTTCAATGTAAGTACCATGCTGCTCTTCAAATTCAAGAAAAACTGCCTCACAGATGCATAAGTTCCATTCCCAGAACAATGCTTTGAACATTTTGGACATGAATGCATTTTCCTTTTCACACATGCCGGCTGAAGTGATCGAAAGGCTTGTGTCAGACACAGCCATGGCTCGTTTCTCCCTGTCTGCAAAGAAAGGCAACTTTCTCGAGCGATGGTTGAAACGAAACGTACAACAACAACAACAACAAACAAAACTTTATTAGACATATAAACTTAATTACAGTTGCCCTGCAAATTAGCAAAAACGCCATTCGAGGCAGGGAAAAGTAATGTAATTGAAAATAATAAAGGTTAGACAATATAACAATACAGAAGCTGATCTGTAGAGTTACAGATTATTTTAAAGATTTTGATAAAATCATGATATTGGTGGCAGACACGGGAAATAAATGAAATATGCAAATTATAACAATTTCATTTGTTTAATATCACAAAGTATTTGGGGAACATCAATATAGTCATCTGTTTTCTGAAGAATCTCCAGAAGAATTTGTTTGATTTTCGATTTGAATTGAGATTTCCTCAACGATTTTAGAGATTTAGGTAGTCCGTTCCATATCATAGCACCAGTTCTCGCAAATGATTTTTTTCATTTTTTCCGTTCGGGAGTACTCAACATAATAATTTTGGTTTGATGCAGCTGGTTCTATAGTTATGTACATCGGTCGTTAGTCTGAACAAACTTCTCAGATTACTTGGAACAGTTTGGTGATAAACGTCATGCATCAACAGCGAAAGACGTTCAAAATTTAAAAAGGTTAATGGTAGAGTCCTCGTTTGATGGAAGAAGGGAATGGCATGGTCCATAGGTTTAGCGAAAAATATCAATCGAAGAGCTCTTTTCTGAAGAATCAATAATTTATTTGTATGAACTTTAGCACCTTGGCCCCAAGCACATAAACCATAGGTTAAATAGGGCGAAATTAGGGACTGAAAGATAGTCAAGAGCGTTTGACGAGGAACAAAATGCCTTAACTTTGCTATAACACCAACGCATTTACTGAGTTTTCCAGATATGTGCTCAATATGGTGTTTCCAGGAGAGAACAGCATCAATATAAACTCCTAGGTATTTAAGGTTACAGTGTACCTTCAGATCGAAAATTTATCGAAAATTTTTTTTTGGCGTCAAAATAAAGTTTACAGAATGAACTTTTATCCAAAAAAAAATTATCGACAAATAGTGAAAATTGACGGAGAAATGACGGTATAACTTTTGTAGGCAGAGTTTGTTTATGAAGCGATATGTTTTTTAAGCGCTGTTTTCTCAAAGTTCATTTTTCGCTTGTTGGGGACACTTTAAAAAGCTACAACTCAAAGGAAATTTGTTCGATTTTCCTCAAATTTGGACAGAAGCTAGGCTAACATATAATCAACAAAAACGTGTCGGCGAATTTCTTATTTCCGAAAACTTTTTCGTCAAGAGCCATTTCCGTGCGATCATTCCAATTTTTTTTCTCCCTGTTTCGAAAATATTCTGTAACTTTTCACTGCAATTGAATATGGGAAATCGCCGACACGTTTTTTTAGCGCTTCGTGTCCGGAAACCCGATAAGAAATCAAATTAGCAAAATACAATAATCGCTTTGAGTTATAGCGTTTTAAAGCTGATTCGGACGTTCGAATTAAAGCGTCGTAAAAAATTCGACAATTCACTTTATTACCAAATGGTTTCCATATTTAGATAGCCAGCTCTATAAGCTTTAATTTGATATCTGGGTTTAGGTATATTAAGTGTAATCTTAAGACGCTAGAGCTGTTATACTGGAGACACCCCCGAAGGTACACTGTAACCTTAACATATTCCTTCATCTCAAGAGGTTTGTGTGAATTTGTTTCATTATCAAGAACAGTAATGCGTGGAATAAATGGTAAGGATTTTTTACGCCGACGAAAAATTACAAAGTTAGATTTCTTGATATTAAGTGATAGCTTATTGGCCTTCAGCCAATCACAAAGATTTCCAAGTTCAGTGTTAATTTGTACTTCAAAACGATAACCATACTTAACAAATCATAACAAAATGATGGTCTCATTTCAAGAGATCGGCAGCTTCCAATTCATAGCACACGAAACCCAGGCTGACAACAGGCCGCCCTACTTCCGGTGCAGACAAAGGCGACCCTTTCTCGGCGCAAATAGAGGTTAATGTTTTTTTAAATAATTCAATCTAAAGATCAAAGATTTTTCGTGAAACGTTAGCGTGCTTTTTTGCGAAAAATCAAAAAACAAAAAAAGAACACATTTTTCGGTATTTTATTTTTATTTTTCATCCTTAGGGAAAATGCATGCTTACGTTTTTTTTTAAATGGTGTATAAAATCGAATGATGCTAAAATTTGTGGATAAAACTGTAAGTTTCTGAAGTTATGCTCATTTTTCTGTTTTGGGTCACGTGACATTGGGCGTGGCCTAATGACGTCATAACCCGAACCACCGATGTACTTAAAGGTTGCTGTTCCATTTTGGTCAAATATAAGCAAAAATTTGCTGAGCTAGAGCAAACTGATTTTTCCCTAGCAACGGCCTCAAAAGATAGTGTAATGGGCCCTTAAACGGTCTTCAGTTCGGCGAAGAAATCCTCGCAATTTCGTGAGCTTTCTCCTGTAGAATGAATGTTAATGTTTATTTTTATTCCGACGCTCTTAATCAAATCTGATAAAATCGTTCTTTCAGCTGTTCCACAGCTCTTTCTACGTTGCACCTACCGTTTAACTGGTTTTGCAAAAGTAGCTGTGCTTGTCCAATGATTTCGTTAGTGACATCTCAACTTGCCATTTTTTACTGATCGGAAAACCAAACATTTTTACTAGCACTGAGAAATTATACGAAGGCGGCAAGTCGCAAAGTCTGCCAAGCGCCAACTGTAAACAAAAAGCAACGTGATATTCGGTTAAATCTGATTGGCTACATTTTTCGATAACTTGGCTGCAGACAGATTTCTTAATCTGGGGGCGGCAGGGGAGGTCGTTAAATAAATATATCAGACGGTCTTTTTTTCCCTCCCCGCTCTCCGCCGACTTTCCCTAAAAAAAAAAGAGCGCCTGATCGCAGGTTAAATTGACTCCAAAAATCGAACTGTCTTGTTAAACTTACTTATCTATGTAATTTTTAACTTTCGCATGTAACGTTTAAGGAAATATCAGTGATCAAAAAACATGAAAATTGTTGGGCGTCAAAAGCGCTAATAAGCCGTACATTCTTTGTACATTCTTTGTACTTTAAAAACAGCATTATACGAAGGGTATGTTGTATATCGGGCTCAAATTTCCAGAGAAAACTAATTGAGCTATACCCTTTCAATATTTGGAGTTGATGTAATTGTAGTTTGATTAGAGAATGATGCGCATATGCTAATGAGGCAATAATTATAAACAAATATTCGCCAATAGAAAGACTACTTTTAAATCCATGCCAATAATTTATTCATAACTTATGCAATGCTGAGGAAATGGCATTCGCCACTTCAGAACATTCGGGGAGACTGAGCACTAGCTTTCAGCACAAGGCTTTCTGGGATAGTTTGGTTAACCAGCGTTAGTTACGATTGGTTGATGGTTTCCAAAGGCAACCATTAACCAATCATAGCTCATATTGGTCACCCAAAGGATCCCAGAAATCTTAGTGCTAAAAGCTAGAGCTCAGTCTCCCCACAGTTTCTGGAGTGGCGAATAGGCTGGTCTCCTTCTCAGGGTTGTGCCTAAAGAATACCGTTTAGAGGGACGTCGGACACCTTATTAAGACTTATATAACGTAATGTCGACACTTAGAATTTTATTTTCAATAAATTTTTAAGTGTAAAAAAAAAAAAAAAAAATCTAAAATCCCCCACTCAGGATTGAACCTGTGATCTCAGCTAGGCTTAGGCTTAGATAGCCTACCGTACCACTGTACCACCTAGCTTCTCGGGTTGTTCAGGCCTAAATTTAACTATATAAACTGCTACCCATAACATCAACTGAAAGCTAACCAGTTACTCCGTTATATAAGTTTCAATAAGGTGTCCGACGTCCTTCTGAACGGTACTCTTTAGGCTTAACCCCTACCCAACCGTTATTTGTGTCGTCACGCTTGAGGAGCGTTGCGTGACGACACAATAACGACTGCGCAGGAGACTACATGTAGGTGAAGGCAGACTATCCAAAACAGAACTACCCCATATCCTTTTGATATACATTTAAATGTGAATATCTGCGATTAGAGGAAATTTGATTTTAGTGTTTTTGTACAAATGTAATTTTAACAGAAAATGTACACGTAGGTAGACGGTGAACTATGTTGTCATTTAGCTACAATAGCTTGGTATACAAATTGCCTCAGTAAGGGAGCACTTCTCTTATCTACGAGTCTTGTTTTCCTGGTAAGATGTTGGTAGTCGGGGGGGGGGGGGGGGGGAGGGGAGGTAGGTGTGTGCGTCCTTGAAGGGTATCGTTTTTAACTGTTTTAGTCTGAAAATGGGCATGTTTTGCCTAATCTCGTACCCAAATCTCACTCGTGCAATTGTACCGACCGTTGGAGATCTGGGTACGAGATTATGTTTTGTCTTCTAGTCTGAATTTGGGTGTAGATTTTTTGCGATTTTGGACATTTTAAGAGTGAATTGGTTTTAAGGCAAAGTCAGATACTTTGGTCTGAAAGTAGACGGGGGTTTCAACCAGCGGGCCACACACCCCTACGAAATATATTCAGGAGTACCCCATCTCCCCTTCCTTTCAAAAGGCCATCCGTTCTTCTGATTAACTTCGCGTGGCATGAACAGCCATGTACAAAATAACGTGCTCTTGTTCTGTCATATGTAATCTAAATGGAAATAAGTTATTTTGATGTCTTGTGTTATTCGCTTGAAGTGGTTTCCTACTAAGTCCCTGATTAAGCACCCTGGATCCAGAGGTCCGTTCTCTGAATATCATGAGTGAAATTAACCGCATAAACGGTTAGAAGAAGCTCGCGAGACGGACCTCTGGTCACTCGAATATGCAACCTCATTTCCATGCGAGGATCTAGTTCAGAATCTGAACTAGGTCGCTGATTGGTTACTCCTACTTGTTTCCAGACTCTACCGGGAGTTAACGATGCAACAGCAACTTCGATTGGCTGGACCAAAGTAATTCGCAACGGGCGCGTGAAAAACCGGTTTCCCAAAGTGAAGCCACACAAACAACAATGGCGGACGTAGATAGAGATCGCGGCCTTTTGCGATCTTTAAGAAACGCTGTGGATTACTCTTTAGTATCCAAATTTTCAAAATATCAGAAAACTAAAGCCAGTTTAGAAAGAAGCGCTGTTGAAATTTATTCAGCGCAAGGATGTCTTGAAAAGAGGTGTTGACAGGCCAGACACGACTTATTAATTCGTGTTATCGTGGAGTGTGACCTTTTAATAGAGTTTTGTTTGAACGAGGAAAATTTTTTATCTCTATTTAATTTTTATCTCTAGCACGGAGGCGTGCTTTGGAGTTGCAGGTATTCTCGCTGAACGATTTCGCTGACCACTGGTAGGTGACAGGAAGAGAAATAGGTGTACTGGATTAATTGCGTGCGGATATCAAGGATTCTTTGTTTGTTAAATCTCTCGCCTTTGAAAACGGTTGTATCCAGAAAGTTTACCTCTTTGTCTGAGATTAATGTTTGTTTGCAAGGACAATAAAATCTTCTATCTCCTTTTTCTCGACACTCTACAGTGAAAAAATGTCATCGATGTATCTTTTCCACTGGAGTGGATTTGATTTAATATTTCCGTCTCGACCACATTTTAAACATGTCAGCTGTTAGATTTAATGTAAACAAACAGACACGGTTTGGTGAGATATCCGATCCACAAATCGCATGGAAATGAGGTTGTGTACTCGAGTGCCCAGAGGTTGTTATTTTTTCTCGGCGCGTTGCGCCTCGTTGTCGCGGCTTCGCCGCTCAAACTCGCCGTTTTCACTAAAAAATAAAAACCTCTGGCACCCAGGATACTGATTAAGGGACTTCAGATCGGACTACGAGTACGACTTTTAAAACCTAGTTTGCGTGCTCCAAATAACCATTTATCACACCAATTATACACCAAGAGTCTTTTTATCTTCTGGTTTGTAACAGGAAGGACCGACAGCTCTGGGGACGTGACTGGCTTTAAATTCAAAAGTTATTCTTGTACTCAATCTCGTACTCGTACTCAAATCTATAGTTCCCCAATGTCCAACGTACGGCGAGGTTTTGGGTACCCCGCCCCAGGGCCCTATCCGCTTTCAAAATGGCGGGCAGGGCGTGGAAACCCCAGGACCAGAAATCCTGGAGTATTTGATCGCGTAAAACATGAACAACGGTTTCAGATCGCCTGGGAGGGGTGCGTAGGGAGAGGCCGACTAGCCGTACAAGCTTTATTTGATTCAGGAACAACAAAACATACGAAACAAAAACCATTGTCGTATAGTTAAACAATAACTAGATTAACGAGCCGTCTGATGAAGGGAATAACAGTGGTGACAAAACCCGCAAGGGGGGGGGGGGGGAGGGGGTTGGGGGAGGGGGTTGGGGGGGGGGTACTGCCGTATACGAGCCATATAGGTATGTACCGGTTTTCAGGCAGTTTAGTCTGGGATAGGGTATAGTATTCAGAGATTTTTGGTCTAGAATAGGGTATCATTTTCCGCGAAACTGATCAGTTGCGTGAAGAATTTAGTCTAGACAAGGTTTACTGGCAAATGGCATTTAAAAATCGGTACGACAGGCAGTACAGCATTTTTACTGACTCCTGGTAACTAATAACAAAGAAAGCGTTCAAAAATTTGGTCTAGCATAGGGTAGGGGTTTTCGTTGTTTAGTTTAGAATAGGGTTGCAAAATGTAGCTAAAATGGTCTATAATATGCAGAGTACCTCCCCCCCCCACCCCTCGTGACAAAACAACCCAAAACGGCTTGAAATACCCCAAAGGACAAAAGAATACACCAGAGGTAAGTTCAATAGAGTCACTTTATTGAATTAACGCCTACATTTCGCTTTATTAAGCGTTCGAAATCTACGTTGATTTTACAAGAGCGAGCGGAACTGACAACTTGATCGGAATTATTAATTTCACCGCACGCAAAATGGTAGCCACCTTTAAATTCTTATTGCCAATTTAAGTTAATTTTGAACAAATGTTTTACATCCTTAAATTTTATTTCGGTCAACCTGCCGATTGCTATGTCCTTTTAATGGGTTTTTCTGTTGAACCCATCACAGCGATAAGAATCACAAACGAGCTGTATTTGATGGCTCGTCATTTCTTAACTTTGAAGTTTATACAGCACTCTGATATTTCAAAATATTTCAATCTAAAATTTTAGTATGTTATAAAACAAGTACAATACAATACTATAAAGTTCATCAGGTTCCCAAACGGGATATTCATACCTAATTTAAAGTGAATTTAAAACAAAAATTCGATGATGACAACGGCTTCCCTTTTAAATATTCGGTCAACCTGCTAATTACTGTCCCTTTAATGGGTTTTTCTATTAAACCTATCACAGCGATAAGAATCGCAACTTAAAGCTGTATTTGATGGACTCGTCATTTCTTAACTTTGAAATTTATACAGAACTCTTATACTTCAAAATATTTCAACTTAAAATTTTAGCATGTTATGAAACAAGTACAATACAATACATTATAAAATGCTCAAGGAAATGCGCGCGCTATGATTTGTCAAATCGGGTTCATTATAACTCGATAAAGCACGTGCGAATTCTTGTCCCTTTGTGGTCGTTTTTATTTTATAAAAGAAACAAAAACTTATTCCTCGTGCGTTTTTCAGTTATTGGAAAATTTTAAGAACACGAGAGAAGTGCGAGAAGTGCACTTCTCTCGTGTTCTTAATAATTTCCGCGCGTTTATATAACTCAACAATGCACTCGGTTCGTTTTTTATTTCTTTTATAAAGTTCATCAGGTTGGGATATTCATACCTAATTAAAAATGAATTTAAAACAAACATTATTACTATTATATCCTTCTTTAACGTATTAGAAAACTAAACAGGAGTTTTGAGGTGCTATTTTTACACGAGCGGAGCGAGCGAGCGGACAGCTGCTTATTCGTGTTTAACAGTTTGAGCACGCAAAAGGTGTGCTGCCCTGCTAATCCCAATTTTTCGTAAATTTAACGAAAGTGGCACATCGTCCAATGCAATGCCGAGAAGTTATCGAGTTTACCACAAACAACACGTATGTTATATAAAACCCATCACTGCTCGAGACTTATAACGTTGAAAATAAAACTCGATTTCCAGTTTCTTTTGCATCGACGACAATTCAGACCGGAAGAGCTGAAAAAGCGCTCGTTCCAGTCCTACTACACTTCATACATCGCATGAAGAGCGCAAAGTTTGCGTTTCATCGCCCAACATAACATATATAAACCCATGTAACTTTCGTCGCGAACAATTTCACATCATTTTTAAATAATTCCTTATTTTACGCCAGCATCTCCACATGGTGATAACTTTTTAATAACACCTTTAACCAGTTTGGCGAACTAAAAATATGCAAATTACGTCACCCATAAGCCGTCTTGTTATTAATGCCAAAAATCAGCCAATGAATCCGTGAGTCCTGTGTCTGTACTGTTATGAAAAAGTCTGCTAACGCTACTACCAATACGCTAATTTCCCCGATTTGTGATAAGGTGGGTTTTTATTGCAAGCTCTATTTTCAGCTGTTTTAACCGCAGTTTTATTTCATGGTCATTTGGCACTAGGTGAGTGAATATTCTCTCTCAATGTGACGAGAATTATATATTAATGTGTTGTTTTATTTTTCTTGAAGTAAGATTATTATTTTCGTCCGGAAAAAAATGTCAATGGTGTTTTTTTTTCACCTCATGGTCATCGCGAGAGGAAGTAGCTCTCGATAATTTTTTGTTCCAACATTTTTGTTTCCTTTCATGACAGTAGCTATAACATTGTTAATATAACTTTATACCACCAGAACAACGGAGCTCGAGAATGTGCGCCTCAACTTTCTTGATAATTTCTTCACACTAGTTGCATTCATTTTGACAGGCTAAGGCTTTTAGCAGCTTTTCATGTTTTCTACGAACACATTTTTATGTACGCAGTTTTTTCTTCCTTCTTCGAGGGTTATTGTTCCCTTGTGTGACGACAATATGAATGCGCGGGAATAGCTTAGATACAAAATTCCCAAAAATGGGGTAAAATTCTTTCCGGAATTTCTCCAAAAAGGCTCTAAAATTCTGTTAAAACTTTCCAAATTTCCTTCAAAAATTTCTAAAATTCTCCAAAATTCTTAAAATTTCTCTCTTGTATCTGACTGTGAGCTGGCAGATGGCTCAGCGGAATCAGCCATTTTGCTACCTTCCGAGATGGAATTCATTGAAAGCATAATTTGAGTGAGAAACCGCTGATTAGTTTCACTAGGAGGGATATTACAGGGCCCACACTGATAACAGTTGTATAACTGAAGTGGCTACCCTGTTTACATATTTGTTGTTACTCATGCGCGAAGCGGCATGAGGTAAGGTTTCGGCTCCGTTTTTCTTGTTATTATTTTTATTATTATTATTTTTATTTTTTGGCAAATTGATGCACGCATATTTTAAATTGTGCACTTCCGGTTTATGCCTTCGCCATTTGCACTTCCTATTTAGTGACTTCCGGTTACTGTCACTTCCGGTAAAAGATCGTTACTTACGCGTCACGACAGCATCTCCTACAGCCCTACATACATTACTATGTTCACGTTTGGTATATATAAGACTTAGAAGAATCACTGGCTTCATTGTGGTACAGCTTTCATTTCCAAAACATTTAATAGTAAACAACGTGGTTTGCAGGAATGATGACTGAATGAAAGGAGTAACTTATCTCCAGGTCGGACATCTTCTTATCATGTTTCAAATATATCATGAAATTTTCTTACGCATGCGCTTGAGTAAAGGCTGCTTGGAGCCTCTTGTTATTTATTTATTATTTATATTTTAGGACTTCTTCCACAGGGGGGTACGGAGGGTGAGGTTGTAATCCCCCAGAGTGGTGACGTCATCTGAAAGGACGATGTCATGAGTTAAAAATAGAAAATGAGGTTATATATTTTTATGGTGGAATTTGACACGTTCCCAGTGAAGGGGGATCTAAAAACAGATAGAATGATTATGCATAATACCCCCAGCAGGCTGACATAATCTGAAAGGATGATGTCATAAGTTAAGAATAGAAAATGAGGTCATATATTTCATGGTAGAATTTGACACAAAGTGAAGGAAGAGTTATTTTTATCACTGAAGGCACAAGATTCTGTCATTATAAAAATGATAAAATTTATCTTGAAGCGACAGAAGAAGTCATCCGTTTTCCCGAATAAAAAGCTTGAAATCATGTGTAACTCAAATTACTTAATATTTTTTTACGTTCTGAGAAAATGATACACCTAATTGCAATAATGTTGTCATAGAAAAATGAAAAATGTAAAATGAAAAATGAAAAAGCCAAATAGCAATTAATTAGCTTAATCATCACAACGACACGCGGCACGATTAAGCGTGCAGTGGCTACTGTTAATTTAAATTAAGCGTGCATGCAGCGGCTATTGTTATTTGAAATTTACCTAGGTAAAGGTTGAAATGATATGGTAACCGTCCATGTTGGAAATATGTTGCTAACAGGTTGATGTCATTTTCCGAGAATAACTGTTTCATGTGCACAGTTGCACTACGAAAAAACCTGTTCTTTAACGTAGTTCTTGTGCATACTTTGAGAATTATTAAAATCTGGCGAGAATGCATTTTGTGAAGCTAATTAATTCCTATTTGGCTTTTTCATTTTTCATTTTTCATTTTACATTTTTCATTTTTCTATGACAACATATTGCAATTAGGTGTATCATCCTATCAAAAACTAAAAATAGATACAGGGTAGAGCTAAGAATAGATAGTGCTTCAATTCATGTTAGGTTGCAATCATTTACGAAGTTGTGATATCAATTTGCAGTAATTTACAAGCTGAATAGAAACTCTGATTCAATGGTACTATGCTGTTCCGTTTAAAACTTCTGTTGCTTTTGAGTCCTGCTCTTCTAGGTAAGTTATTATTACTGGGTTTGTCTTCGCTAAAATTTTTTTTTTCAACTGCCTTGAATTTTTAAGACATTTTTGTTGTTTCCCTGGTAAATCTTTGTGACATTTCAAGGTTCGATCTTCGCAGTGTTTGATTATTCTTTTTGATGGCTACTGCTAGGTGTCGCTGTTAAAGCGTTCACACTGACCACAAGCAGAGACAAAGTTCAAGTGAACGTACGACAAAACGCCACACTGCAATGGAATTACGAAGTCGCGGCCGGGGAAATGTATGCTGTTTTATGGTTAACGAGCAGTGGCGGCACAAATGTCAAAGAACTTTTGTTCAGGAGAGACGAAGGACAATCACAGGCACAGCCTTCATCGAATATGCCGCCAAAGTTTGCTGGAAGGGTAAAAATTATTAAGCAAGCGACTCTCTTTATCCAGCGCGTCGATCTGTCAGACGATGGTTTTTATATGTGTCAGATAAATGGCCAGTTTGTTACACTCAGGAAGCCGATCCAACTTATCGTAATAGGTGAGTGCAAAAGTTTAATTTTCGCGTGCAAAGCTGAGAGTTTTTCGTTTTAGAAAGCATTTATGCAAGGATTTTTATGATCAAGGGTCGCGAGCCGCAACTATGTTATTATTTTTAATGACGCTCTTCAGAGCACTTTTGCAGTTTTAAGTAAATACAAGAGATTATAATAGGACAGAGAGGGAGTCTAGGGGCCTTGGCTGGGATATCTTAATTGCAAAAAAGTTATTTTTAGTAACAATGCGGACCAATGCGGAAACATTTTCCGGTGAGCTGGTTGACTTCCGGAAGACTCGCTTTCATGAATCAGCGCGTCAAGCCAGGCGGAGTCAGCAAATTAAAAAAATGGCGACCATCGCGGTGGGCCTCGCGGTGGTAATTTCGCATGTGAAAAAGAAAGTAAAATGGTCCTGTTTGAGCTAAGAACGTTATATAGTACCACAGTGGCTGGATACATATCTTTATCTATCTTTATACACAAACTGTTGCAACTGAAGCGGTAAAAAGGGGGCTGGACAATTCAACTTACCGGACAGATGCCAATCAACCATCTACTCCAATCTCTTGTAAGCGTCGTTTCTAAAAGTTTGAAGTCACTTTGCTCGATCGATGGCCAGCCCATCCAAACTTTTCAGACGTGAAATAGTTGCATACTGTAGAATTCAAAGTTGTTATGTTTTTTGTAGCTGAAGAATAGGATGATTCTCTTCTGGGAAAATCACTTTTTAGGAATTTCAACACGGCAAGGAGTTAAAAACGCTAAAACCGGTTCACATGCATGCATGGATTTGTTTTCTATAACTTAAGCTTACGTTTGGAAGGACTTTCTCAGGAGCATCTTCTTTCCATGGAAAATGAATATCAGTTCTGTTGAGGTCAGCTACCAAGGAACTCTATACTGACAGCCGGGTTAGAGGTTATTTAGAGCTAAAGTGTAAGTAAAATTTCTGGAAAAGTGATTGAATTTTATTTATTCGATAGGCCGCGTGTTTTATTCATGCGTAGTTAGTTTTCATCTATACGTTTTTGGATTAAGCTTATTGACTTCGAAAAAATCCAGTAGACTTGTATTATTTTATTTTTAAAAAGCGAATAAATAAAACACACTTTTCTAGTGATGTCACCTTAATTTATTCATAGAACTTTGTGATAAAAGGCCACCATTTCTTTTTAGTAAACTCGCATGCGGCAACGATCCTTTGTTTATCAAAGTACAGCTTAACCTCAGTTTAAAAGATTGCTGAACACGGTATCACGACGTCAAAAACTTGGTCCACTCTAGACTAAAGCCAATTAATATTATTAATTTTTGTGTTTAGGCTTAAAGAAGTTTAGCTAAGTTTCAATACGAAAATGCATCATACCCAAGGCCACGTTTATTTATAAATGAAAATTACGGATGATGCCTTGTTTATATAATTAGAAGCGCCGTCGGTTACACGCTTTCTATTTACCTTTTCTAATAAAAAAACAATGGATCGGACATCTTCATAGTTCACTTTGTCCAAGTTATGTTTCATAAAAATCAATAAGTTGCTTTGATTGGATTTTAACTGGTCACTGAGAATTTTAAGGACTTCAACAAACAACGCGCGAGTTTCAGCCGACTAAACGCATTATTTAATAGCTTCACAAAAATGTTTGCTGGCCTTTCCTTGGAGTTTATTCCAAAACGATGCCTGCTTGTTTTCGCCATTGGAGTATCGTCTGAATTTCAGTTAAAAAATAAAGTTTTCATTCATTTAACAACTGCTGGGAAAAGTGGACCTGCAAAGTTCCTTCGAACTGAGTGCATGACAAACTTCAGGAATTTCCCGGGTTACCTTAGCTGTGACCCGGGATAAAAGACATCACAGATATTACAAAATTCTGTTTGTATGAACCAGCAAATATATAAGAACTTATATGAAAGTATGAAAGTAAAACTGTGGCCGTGGAGACAAGCTGAGGCTACAAATTGTAAGCCAAGTATCTTGTTGTGTTTTGCACGAAAATGTCGAAGAAAACGAATTTTAGAAAGTCCGAAGTGAATATTTTGGTTTACTCACGAAAATATCGATTTTGGATTTCCTTTCCCATCTTAGATTACAACCAAACTTCAATGAAAAAATAAGCCAGTGGTGTTAACCGTATTAAAAAGAGGCATCGTTAAATAAAATCCAAGGAAAAGTCAGGAAACTATTTTTGTGAAGTCGGACGCTGAAACTCGTGTACACGCGAAAATAAAGTCCTTTCTCTGAAACTATTTTGGCGAAATAATCCAATAACAGCAACCTACACTCACTGGCGGAAAAGGATCTAATCGATTCGTTTATGAAACATAAATGTGAGAAGGCGAATAAAGATGTCCATAGAAATTTATTCAAAAAATGCTAAATACAAAGCGTGTAAACGGCGGCCGCTTCCAAGCAAGGCATCGATCCGCTCTTGATCTTTCGAAATCATTTATTGAAAAAAATGGCCTTGGGTGGAATTTAAGTGTATGATCAATGCATTTTGTCCTTAGCTACAATTCTTAATTGATTGCCTTTATTTTCTAGAGTAGGTCATTTAAGCTTAAGTTTTTTGACGCCGCATACAGTGTCAGCCAAACTTTCTGATCTTTTGTCTGACAAAGGGGAGGCCCGCAATTTTATTATAAGGTCTTAAGCTTAAAAAAGCTATAAGCTTACTAAAAAGAAATGGTGGCCTTTATCCCAAAGCTCAATGAATAAATTAAGGTGACATCACTGAAATAAAATAATACAAGTCTACTGGATTTTTTTTGAAGTCAATAAAAAATAACTTAAGCTTAAGCTTAAATGAATTTAAGCTTAACTTAGAACACGCGGCCTATCGAATAAATAAAATTCAATCACTTTTCCAGAAATTTTACTTACACTTTGGCTCTAAATAACCTCTAACCTGTCAGTATAGAGTTCCTTGGTAGCTGACCTCAACAGAACTGATATTCATTTTCCATGGAAAGAAGATGCTCCTGACAAAGTCCTTCCAAACGTGAGCTTATAAAAAACAAATCTATGCATGCATGTGAACCGGTTTTAGCGTTTTTAACTCCTTGCCGTGTTGAAATTTTCCCAGAAGAGAATCATCCTATCCTTCAGCTACAAAAAACATAACAACTTTGAATTCTACAGTATGCAACTATTTCACGTCTGAAAAGTTTGGATGGGCTGGCCATCTGGCGATCGAGCAAAGCGACTTCAAACTTTTAGAAACGACGCTTACAAGAGATTGGAGTGGATGGTTGATTGGCATCTGTCCGGTAAGTTGAATTGTCCAGTCCCCTTTTTACCGCTTCAGTTGCAACAGTTTGTGTATAAAGATAGATAAAGATCTATGTATCCAGCCGCTGTGGTACTATATAACGTTCTTAGCTCAAACAGGACCATTTTACTTTCTTTTTCACATGCGAAATTACCATCGCGATGGTCGCCATTTTTTTAATTTGCTGACTCCGCCTGGCTTGACGGGCTGATTCATGAAAGCGAGTCTTCCGGAAGTCAACCAGCTCTCCGGAAAATGTTTCCGCATTGGTCCGCATTGTTACTAAAAATAACTTTTTTGCAATTAAGATATCCCAAACCCATTACTGGGAGACTCCCTCTCTGTCCTATTATTTTCTCTTGGTAAATATTGGCCGTGTTTTCACGAGCGATTTTTCAAGTCGCTGAGCGAGTGACAGTCGGAAATCTCGTGAAAACAGTTGCTTGTCCAACTCGCTTAAAGTTAAGGGAGTCAGCGAACTACAATAGAATTCTCATTAAATTTAAGCCACCAAACCAGGTCGCTTAATCTTGTCGGCAATTAAACAACAAAGAAGGGCATTGTATTGTCATTCTTTTGTGTTCTAATTTTCTATTGTTTTAACAAAAGAAAATATATCGCGCATGGTATAAGAAAAATGAATAAAGTTCTGTCCGTGAAAACGCATAAATTTTTTAAGCTGCTTAACGCGGTCAGTAAACAAATTACCTACAGGAATGTTAAGCGAGAAAAACCGCCTCGAGAAAACACAGCCATTATTTACCGTGTATAAGGTAATGAATGCGTTTATCGTCCTATCTGAACTTTATGTTCAAACAAAGTAACCGAGAAGACTTCCAGATATTTTCGGTGCGGTTAATTCGGTTTGGAACGCGGAAAGCTATCTTGACCAAGTTAGACTAGGAGATCAGATAAAGGTAACACTGATCCTGCAGAAAATTTGTTCCTGGAGAGAAAGCTCAGGCATAAACAATGCGATAAACGAATTCCTTAAAGGAGAAGTTCACTCCAGAGGGCTTGTTGAAGCCACAAATGTAATAATTGACCACAAATGTAATAAAGCCCTCAAATGTAATAAGGATTGACCACAAATGTAATAAAGCCCTTCTCTGATTCGTCTTAAGGAAATACTTGTTTGCTGTTGAAATTGTTAGTTGAAGCTTCTGAATGCATGCATTTCCGTATGTGGGACTCGTATCATTTGTGTGCGATTTGAACAATTAAAAAAAGTATATAAATTACTTTTAAGTGGCATACCCTTCGGTCGCACTAAGTTTTCTCTCTGTGAGTTGATTGTCACGAAACCTGTTGTACACCGGTATCCTGTCTATGCGTGTAGTTTATACTGTTTCATACAGAGGAACTGCTACTGGGTGATGTTACGGAGATTTTATTTGCCTCTGAAATGGTAGAGTAGCCAGCTGAAAGTAGTACGCAGTTTATTTTACAAAAAATTTACAAAGTCTGGTTGCGAGTCGCTCTTCAGTATTGTAGTTGTTACTTCGGGATTGAACAAGTGACCGATGACGTGGTATACCGCTTAGACCTCAGTGAGCTAAAATGAAATGACAAGAGGCTAGCATAAATAATTGCTTCGTTCGTTCAGGTTGTGAAATGTGAATAAACGTTTCTTAATTCAACTTGACAGATATTCACTCCGAACATTACTTCGTTTACATTTTATAACTGGGCCTTGGTTCCGTACTAGAAAATGTTTAGTTGAGATAACAGCAACCTCAGGTTTGGTCACGTGAATGACAGATGATGTCCAACGCACTACAAAGACAACTTCAGTTTGTCCAAGTTTGGTTGTCCAAGAAAGATATGCATGACTGGCAAAATCCTGGTCTTCACAACTTAGGGCTGGTAACCCTGCTGTGCAAACTGAAGAACGCACGGTAAAATCCATTATTACATTTGTGGTCAATTCGTATTACATTTGAGGGCTTTATTACATTTGTGGTCAATCCTTATTACATTTGAGGGCTTTATTACATTTGTGGTCAATCCTTATTACATTTGAGGGCTTTATTACATTTGTGGTCAATTATTACATTTGTGGCTTCAACATGAACCTTCTAAATCAAAATCTTTATTAGATACTGAAATTGAAGAGGAACAAACTGAAGAACAAAGTGACAAACAAAAACCTTCAACATCAAAAAAAAATAGAAAATTATGATTTGGATAAATTTTTAAATAATAAAGAATCAATTGATATATTAGATAAATATGGTTATAATTTACCATCATATTATAAAGATATTGAAAATATCAATGAACATATTGAAGATGTTGATGACTTAATTAAAGAATTAAAAGTTACACAAAGTATAGCTAATTTTTCAACAGATGAATTTGGATGTAAAGTAGCTAAACCTAAAGCAAAAAATCCTAAACCAGAAACTTTGGAAAAATTAAATATTTTAAAAAGTAGATTGTCAGCAATCAGAACAAGTCGTGGAATAAAAGGTCAAGGTTTAGGAAAAAGAAGATATAAACAACCAAGAAGAAATGCTTATAAAATTCAAAATAATCAATATGGTGGATTAATGATTGATGTATCAAAATTAATGAAAGATTTAGAACTGAATGCTTATCGTGGTGGTAAATTAGTTTATGAAGCAGATGCTGATAAATCTCTTACAAATTTATTAACAAAGAGATACAATCCAAAAAACAAAATATTCAACGAATGCTGTAAGAATCTTTAATGATAAATATGCTAAGTGATATGCCATCTCATAAATCATCAGGAAAATCTAAAATGGTTGGGTCAAGTGTAATGTATTATCAAGATCCAAATCAGATAGATTAAAGGTGTTAATTGGTTCAATAGCTGCTGGAAATAACTCACCAGTTATAAAAAATGATATTTCACAAATTAATGATGAATTATTAGGAATAGAAGCTATTGATAAAAAAATTACATGAAAAAATGTATAAAAATGGGTAAGGTCTTAGATTTTAATACTTCAATTAGTATTAAAATAAAAAAATATATAAAAAAATTTTTATGCTTTTATAAGTAATTTTCCAGAAGAAGTGTATAATTCAATTTCTTTTTCATGTAAAACCAATGCGTGTATTGTATAATTTGTTGGATTAGCACCGTTTAATTCATATCTAAAAGTTAGTGAAACAACGCCATCTTTTATATCTTCTTCTTGATTTCTAAGATCAAAATATAAAATTCCAAAAAGATTATTGAAATTTGCTCTATCAATTAATGGTCCACTAAGGAGATCATTATAAGCTGAAGAATATGACATTAATGTTCGATAAAGTCTTGATTCCTCATCTGATGTCATTTCCAATTGTGGATAGTATTTGCTATTATTTATTTCCAATTGTGCTCTACTAAATTTTCGATTATTAGCACCAATACTGAATGTTTTAAAAGTGAAAATATTTTGTTCTTGATTTCCATAATTTGCAGTAGGCACAACCCAAATAAAAACATGTCTTGGTCTTCTAATTCCTGTACTTATATACGAAAGTAACTGTTTACTGATGTTGATTGTGATATTTCACTATGTTCTCTTAAATAAGTCCATTTTTTTGGTTTCAAATAATTTTCAAGATATAACTTCATTCCTTCTCCATTAAAAATATTTTTGGACACCATAATCGTAATTTAGTTAGAATAACTTTTGAATCTGGTGCAGCTCCTTTTCTGAAAATAATATTATTATCATTTTCTAGTCTTAATAAAATATTCATTTTAATATTGGGATGAAGATTATTTTTGAAAGCTGCAAAATAACTATATAAATTCAGAGGAATTGAAAATTTGTTAATTTTTGCATCATCTGTTAAAATTTTCCGTCTAGCAAAACCCTCATTATATGTTGTTACTAATAATTTATCATCTAGTTGTTTTCGTCCTTCTGTAGTTCCTTCAGATGAATCTAAATAGAAAAATTGATCTTTTCCAACTGTATCTGCATAACTTTTTGTGTATTTCAAAAGTGATAAAACATTTAATGTCTCATACATACATACATACATACTCATTAGCTCTTGTATTATTGTACACAGTTGTTCCGTTGCATTCAACTTGGATTTCATTAATGAAAGTATTACCATTAGTTGTTGTGCAATCTTGATTACCATTATCTGGTCCTGCTGTTATTCCAGTTGCACTATCAGCAAGTGTAACAAGTTTAAACTTAACTTCTAAATAAGCATTATACCAATCAATTGGATTTGCTTCTGATGAATTATCAACTGTGAATCGATAATTATCTTTTACTTGTCTATTGTCTATTGTTATTCGCTACATTATCAATCAATGGTGTTTCCAAGTCATAATAAGTATATTCGTATCTTTTTACTAAATTTGGGCTTCGAAAATTTCCATTCATTTTATTTATAAGATTATATAATTTTTTTTAAAGACGATCTTTATAAACATCTTTAACATAAGAATATTTATCATTATTTTTTTGTAAAAGTTTAACAATTTTTTCACCTTTATCTTCTTTTGGTTCAACAGGATGAATTACAAAATCTTTTATTTCATGTGTCGGTCCTGGTTCTTTTTTCAGTTCTTTCTTTTTTGATTGTTTAGGTTTAGTCTTAAATTTATCATAAATCTTTTCACCAATTAATTCACCTGTTTTCTCACCAATCTTTTCAGAACCTTTTTCTATTAATTTCTCTGCAGCTTTTGAAGCAAATTTTTTAGGAGTTTGACCAGTAAGTTTTGCACCAAAATTAGAGAATGCATCAAATATACCTCCACCTTTTGTTTCTGTATCGGTATAATAATCTTCCCCAGTATCATAATCTCTTATTCTTCTTTCCATTTTTATTTAAAGAATATAATAATTTCCCTTTTTACTTTTCACCAATAATAACAGTCAAACTTATATCAATATCATTCAAATCAACTTCTCTATCTAAATCATCTGTAATGTAAAAATTCACTTCAGAAATATCATCTTTATTAATTTTGTTCCATAAATATTTCATAGGTTGAATTTCAAACGGTAACGATCTTGTTTTTGTATTTGTTGAAAATGTGTATAAAACATTTGACCGTTTTCCTGAAATAATACTATCAGACAATAAACTAGTTCTAATATATAAATTATCAATATCATTACTAATATTAGGAAAATTCTTTCCATATGTACTTTTCTTTAAAACTTTCTTTTCAAATCCTAATAATTTACCAAAATTACCACTATTAGCAAAATCAATAAAATATTCTTGATCAAGAGCAATAAAAACTTTATAAGTTGTAAGATCAAATAGTATATTAATACGATAATTTTCTGTATTTCCAATTTTACCAATTCTTTTTTGAATAAAATTATTTAAATCTTCACAATCATAAATCATAAATTCCTGATGGAAATACAATAGTTTGATACGTTTTACCTTTATCTTTTGATATTTTCACTTCATTGTTTTGATACTCAGGTCTAATATTACAGTATGTTGCCCAGTTTCCGGCCACTTTAGTTTGTAATCGCTATAACTCCTTTGTTTTGCACGGAAAATTTCTCAATTTCCTTTCAAAGACAGTTCATTTACTTACCTTTAAAATGTTAAATGGTTGGCGGCCTTCCCCAAGTATTAAAGAAATTATACCATTTTTCGCAAAACTATTAAGTTGCCCAGTTTCCGGCCAGCTAGCCCAGTTTCCGGCCACCGACTTAAAGTAAATTTTCCTTGAAACCGCTCGACGTAAACCGACTTGTAAGTCCCTTGATAATAGTGGTCGCCTAGTTATAAATATCAGGTAAGTTTCAATATTAAGCTTTGTCACCTACCGTTTTACTCAGTATTCAAAATACGTATGACCTTAGTGACCCGGAAGCGTGTCTTCCGCAGTTTGTTGACAGACTACTACTAAAACAAATCATGACTTACGTACTTTTAATCACGCTATACATGCATAAGCTGTTGTTAATTCGTAATCTTTGTTACACTAACACATGTATCTTTAATTTCTCGACCAGGAAATTTTAATATTCGGTTCATTCACTTAATAAGAAATAGGTTTTGAGCAATGTGTCTTTTAGTGGCCGGAAACTGGCACACTAGGTCGAAATCTTCGCTGAGAGTTTGACTGCTAAAATTTCAGGAACAACCCTATTCCAGCTGACGATGATAGATTCCCTAATCACTTTCATCTTTAATCTAATATTTGTCCAAAAATTATGAAGCTCCTTGGGATATTTCCTGTGAAACGAGCTATTTGTTTATCTACGGTAGTTTTGATGTGCAGTGAAACGAGCCAAAATTAATCGCTAAACGTTCAATCACCTGGACAAAACATTTCCTTCCTCGGCCGTTCCTTGTTCAAAAAGAACGCCAAAACCACCAATGTGTAGCGGAAATGTTCGTCTTTCTTTCGGAACGCTTCGGTGGACGAAAATTTAAAACTCCGACGAACATAACCGACGTAATTGTTTTTTGGCCGGAAACTGGTACTGGCCGGAATCTGGGCAACACACTGTATGCCAACTTGCAGTCATAGAAAGATGGTCTAATGCTAAATAATGACAAGAAGCTGTACACAGCTTGAACTCGTGGCGCCTTTAACTCATTGCAGCATTGATTCCCAAGTGATTTGAGTGCTTTTACAGAGAAACATAAGCTTAAAATTATATCTAATCAAAGGCTCCTAAGAGCCAACCCGAGAAGAAGAAATGCTAACGCGTAACGTGTAACGCAATATTGCCGTAAGCTTTAATACGTTTTCACACTGACACAGTTCGATATATATTTTTTTAAATTAAACGTAAGGATTTTTGACGAACGAAAAAAAAAAGTACATCACTTTCATAATGTCCAGTTCGAAAAAAGAAAAAAAAAAAAAAAAGGAAAAAAAAAAGAAAAAAAAAAGAGGACTTGATGGAGATTCGAACTCGGGCCGTCCGGGTCTAAACCACAAACTCAATCACTGCGCTGTCCAAGAACACATACTACCTACGAACTAAATTTTATTATTTAAAGCTAGATACGCATCAGAACGCGCCTTTAGGTTGCAAAATCCTTTTAGATCGATTTTAATGTTGCACTAAAAACTCCAAATGCGAAACATCTGTAAGCTTATTGTTGTCTATATTCGTTTACATCAAATTAATTATTGTTATCGTTGGATTCACGTTGAATTCCTGTTACGAAACGTGTTCGTAACAAAGCATTTGCTCACTAAGTATACAGCTGATGGAAGGAGCGAGTGAGTGAGTGAGTGAGAGAATGAATTTTATTTAAATACCCTTGCCGATAACCTGTTCATCATGCTTTCACGTATACACGGGTTTAAAAGTAAGACTACACTGCATTCACTAGATTCAGTAGCTGACACTTAAGCTCGACCCGGAGCTCGATCGCTAGGCAAATGGCAAGTTTAATATATAAAACACAAAACTTGCCAGAGCAAAAATCCCACAGGAATAAGCGGCGAACACAATATCAAACGGTCCTATCCATCCATGAACGCCTTGAATTGTCTTGAAAGTGTGCAGTTGTACGCAGTAGTTCTTTATCTTGCTTCTGGATTACACAAACGGAGAGATTTTACGGTATGTATTTCATGGCCGAAAGCCATATAGTCGTCTATATAGACTTAAATATGCGTGCATAAATTTGCATGCGCTAATGTGACACGAAAAAAAACAACAAAAGTCAACGCCGGATTTATACCTCGTGTGCTTCGCCACGAGTAATTAGTGTTTGAATCTAATTTCAATTCAGGAATAAATTTTGTTGCAAAATTACCTGGTTTATTTGATGGATTTTGTTTCTTTGCATCAATTCTTTTAAAAACTAATACTCTATTATGAATCATTTTCTTTATTTAATGTTATAGATAAAATAATTTTTAATAAAATTTTCATTATACTGCTGATCATTAATTTTAAAAACTTTTAAAAGATTGTAAAAATTGGTATCTTGAATATTATCAAGAAAATATAAACAGTAATAACCACATCTTACAGATTAAATATCTTGAATTGGATAACCTTTATTATAAATAATTTTCATGTTTAATCTTTTTGAATGTTCTATAAATTCTAACGAAGCGAAAAAGAATCAAAGTAAATTCTGCAACCCAATGAGTTCCTTGTCCTATCTTATCATCAAGATTAATTATACAACATCCTGTTTCATGAATATGATCAAGTGAATCTCTAGAATAAGGTTTACCATCATCAAAGTGTCTTTGCACTCATCAGTTATCTTTAATTCTTTTGAGCACTCTAGAATTTTTCAATGCTCAAAACTTTGGACTGTTCTTTTTAATTACCTTCCAAAACAATGAAGAAATCCCTCACTTTCCTCGAGCAGATATAAAAACAACATGGTGTTCTTTCCATAGCCCTAACCATAACCCTGGGAATGCACCACTTGTCCCAGTTCTACAGACTTGTGCACAAGATTGAACAATCCCACAAAATTCCCAGCACAATCAATGCTTTTTGCTGTGCAATTCCCCCCTCCCAAATCCTGCACCCTGTCAGAAGCCCTGTCAAAGAGGAGTACCCAGGGGACCCCTCCTTTTCTCCTTTTTTCAAAAAAAGTAAACGAAACACCTTGTGTCATAGTATAATAAACAGAACCAAAGCAAAGTATATATATATTTTATTTATTTATTTTTATTAATTCCAAAGTACGACAATAACAATAATTATCACATGTACATACCCACACAGACTATACACCTATACACACATGCAATCATACAATCCCTACATCAGCTTATTCAAATAAATTACTTAAAAAATCGTTTTAGATATTAGATTACAAAGTCCACTTGTCCATTAATTTTTGTAGACTTTTATTCTTGGTACAGATATATTTTTCTGTTTCATATTTAATATTTACCCTAACTATAAAACTATCTATGTTTGGAAGTACTTCATTCCTTCCGCAACTCCACAAATATATTTTCCCTATAAGTCAAAGAGGAGTACCCAGGGGACCCCTCCTTTTTTCCTTTTTTCAAAAAAAAAAAAGTAAACGAAACACCTTGTGTCATAGTATAATAAACAGAACCAAAGCAAGGTATATATTGCTCATTAGCTTTCATTTGTATATATTGTATTATTATGTACTTCAATAATTTATTGGATTTTTTCATGTATACAGAATATAATAATATGAAGCAATTTATTCAATCTACAAACCATTTTTAAGGACTTCTGCATTATTCTTTCATTCTCTTGTCATTTGCTTTAACAAGCTTTATAACAGAATATACCACAGTTACCATTGAGATTTTTTTATTTGTTATTTGCACAGCACTGCTCACTAGTTTTCATCCGAATGTGCCCACACTTTAGAATTTCACCCACAGAAAATAATAAATTGGAACACATAAAATGACTCATTTGTAATAATTGCAACCAAAAAATGATCTTAAAAAGGGATAATTTAATAGATTTTATTGCCTCTGAATTCTGGTAGAAACGTGACATTGATCACACAAGGGTGACTTATTATTTTCATTCCAGAGAAAATTTGACAATAAATAACCCACAAGTGATAATTAATTTTAACTGAGATGGGTTTCCTATCAGTTACTTTAATATCTTGTGGTAAACTCCTGCTGTGAGTACTGTTATTAAATTTCAGTGTAATAATATAACTGTCACTTTATATGAACATTTAAGAAATTGAATTTTGTAAAGAATGTTCTAATAATTAGATGAGTGGAGCACAAGTATTTTAATCTGTTGAATTTTTCTTAACCCTTTACATGTAACTCCCAAGAAAAAAAATAAACAAATTTTATTTTGTAAAATATTGAAAAACAAAGTTTACCATGCAAAAGTACTGCTGAAGCGGTTTCATTTGAATGGTCACACCATTAAGGATTTTGTTGACAGACTCAGAAGTTAGAACTACACTACATGTCTTCATAATTGAATCTGAGAACAGAATGTAAGGGTTAAATTTCAAGCAACCCATTCACTCTAAGTTAAAAAGTAGCTGATCTCAATCATTATTTTTCAGTTTTAGAACTAATGTACACATTTTTGGCTGAATATTGAGGGTGTGCAAGTCATATATAAATATTAAAGAATTTACCCAAGTATAGGAAAAGATGTTGTTGTAAAAGCAAAAAAGGGTATGTGTGGTTGCCTAGTTTCCTTCCTATAAAGGAAGGGGAGGGAGGGGGAGAAACATGTTTCTCTTTCACATTTACTAGCTTTACATCTGCCAATGCAAAGGAATATTTCCCAGTACTTACAGATATTTTAGAGATGTTTTTCAGACGCTTAAACGAGCGAGAAACAATGTTTCCTAGCCGCGCAAACGAGAAAAACACTAACTGGGAAAGAAATGCGCGCTGATATATGGGATACGGCACTGGGCATGCTCAATTTATGAAGTGCAGTCCGGAGCAGTCCTCGCGAGCCCGGAACCTAGGCAACATTGTTTCCTCAGCGCGCAAACGGGGAAACATTTGTTGAAGAAACAAAATGTTTCTGAAAACAGTCAGAAACATTTTTTGTTTCTCGGAAACAAAAAATGTTTCCGCGACAAATGTTTCCTCGTTTGCAGGGGCCTTAATAAGCTGCACCCCAGTCTTCAATGTGGCTCTGTTAATGAATACCATGTTCAAAAATATACCCATCTTCAAATAAGTGACCTCCTTCAACCTTGGACAGTTACAAGTTGGACTCCACTGGGTCAAGCTATTTTGAGAGAATTGGGGGGAGGGGGGGGGGGGGGAATTCAATTTACTGGCCCCAAGACAAAGTCACCTAGCTTATACATAAGGATGCTTTTCTAAAATATTTCTGTTTTCATTGGTAGATCCTCCACGAATTTTGCCACTGTTGCAGCAGAAATATGTTTGGAATGAAGGTAACAATACAGAGCTTGCTTGTCATACGGATGGAAAACCAAAGCCGAAAGTAACTTGGAAGAAAGGCAATGTTGTTCTCAAACGAAAACGAAAAGTAGCAAAGATCAATTTTCCATCTGTTAGCTACAAAGATGCTGGCTTGTACACTTGCATAGCGGAAAATGCGGGAGGCAAAAAGCAGACAGAAGTTCAAATCGATGTCCTTTGTAAGTACATTATTCTTTTTGCAGACCCCTAATATTGGCTATTTTCACATTACATTATGTAGAATATTGAAAAAATACATGTAGCAGCACCAACAACAACAAACAAAGACAACAAAAAGTCTTTATTTAAAAAAATAGTTACATTTTAGCTGACCGCGTTTAGCAAAAGCTATTCTAGGCGGGCAGATTATAGAAAAAGTACACGGAGAAAGTAATAATTTTTTACAGTTAGAAAGTTTAAAATTGAGAGAAAATAAATGAATGGTTAAATAAATAAAATAATTGTTGTTGAATTTAACTAGAAATCAATTCTCTTTATTATCAAAGGCGTTTCAATATAGTCATTTTCGTTTTGTAAAATATCAAGTAGCAGATTGTGTAGTGTTTTAAAACTTTTTTCCTATGGAGATCTCTAATATAGTGAGGTATCTCATTCCAAAGTTTAACGCCAAATTGAGAGAGTGAATATTTGAGTTTATCCATCCTGGAGCTTTTTATGTATAGTTTAAAAAACGAGCAGTAGTGTATTATCAGGTTTAAAAACTCGAGGCGAAGCCGAGAGTTTTTACACCTGATAATACACGTGCTGCGAGTTTTTTGAACGGCTTCAAAAACGTTCTTTCAAAAGCGTGTCCCTTCGGAATTAAAACATTTGCGCTTTTGTGCAAAGAGGAAATTAGCATACGAGAAAAACAAGTAGACTAGACAGATTAGCATACAACACATGTGCCACGTCTTCGACGAAGTGATCATTGCTTCCCGGCTCCTGTCGAAAGTTTTGGGATTTTATAGTTGTGAGGGAAAACATCTACTGAAAAATGCTATACTAAAGTTGTCAGGTACGGCAGATAAAACGGCTGACAATTTTTTTTCAGAGGTAGAGAACGAGTAGAAATAAACAGCTTGCATCTGCGAACCAGTCGCTTACCTGGCAATTTACACGAGTCATTCAAATAACGGCTCACTTGTTAAACTGTTGGTTGTTTATTTTGTTGAGAAGATTCCAAATAGAATGGCGAAAGACCAGATTTCGTAAAACAGTACTGCACAAAAATATTAAAGTCACCATTTGTTGCACTAAGAATCCTGAACAATTACTACCCATATCAGTAATCTTTATATAAAGATTACGTGTGATCTTAATATAAATATCACGGTCATTTTAAAATCATTCTCATTAAAAATTCAGCGATAATTGTATTGTTTGCCCATTCAGCCCCGAACTCCCCTGTGACTGAAATCAAAGCCGCCACCAGGGTTTTCATAATGATCGTAGATTACCAGGTATAAAGGGTCATACACGTGATCGATTTGCGTCGTGTGATTGGCTGATATGCTCATGAATTATTAATGAGTTTTTGAAGAATGTTTAAAACACGAACAGCAGTGTTTTATCAGAGCGCGAAGCGCGAGAATTTTTAGACTTGATAAAAGACGTGCTGTGAGTGTTTTGAACGGCTTCAAACACAAACCGCCAAAAGCGTGTCCCTACGGAGATTAAACAAATATGCTTTTTGTGCAAAGAGGATATTAGTATACGAGAAAAACAAGTAGACTGATTAGCATACTGCACGTGTGCTACTCTGGCATCGACGAGGTGACCATGGCTTCCCGGCTCCTGTCGAAAGTTTTGGGATTGTAAAGTTCTGAGAAAAAAATAATCCGTGGAAAATGCTATACCAAAATTGGCAGGTACGGTGGATAAAATGTCTGACAATTTTTATTCAGTGGCAGCGAACGAGTTAAAATAAGCAGCTTGCATCTCTGAACCACTCGCTTACCTACCATTTTACAAGTGGGCGATGGTGTCATTCAAATAACGGCTCACTTGCTAAACTATTGGTTGCTAATTTTGTTGGAGAAGATTCCATATAGAATGGAAAAAAAGCTGCATATCGTAAAACAGCACTGAACTAAAATATTAATGTCACCATTTGCTGTACTAAGAATCCTGAATAATTACTACCAACATTAGCATTCTTTAAATAAAGAATACTAATTCGGAAAAGAAACCTATTGTCTTCTACCCTTATTAGTAATCTTTATATAAAGAATACTAATGAGAGTAATTTTTTATATTAAGAATACTAATGAGTTAAAATACAATCAGCCCCGCACTCCCCTGGGACTGAAATGACCACCACACTTTTCAGAATGACCATAGATTACCAGGTATAAAGGTCCATGCACGTGATGTATTTACGTCGTGTGATAGGCTAATATGCTTATGAATTATTAATGAGTGTTTGAAATACAATTTACCAGAGGTCAATGACCGTGTATTTTATGAATGAACATTGGAAGTTATTTGAAATAGGTTTAAGATATTTTGTGGTGAAATGTTGTTATTTATGTCATGCATTATACTAGCTATAGACTTGTAATACATGAACGATACAGGTACGATGTCAGGGAAGTACTGCAGCTTTCATTTGAATATAAGTCCACTTTAGGATTTCATCCACAGTCTCAAAAGTAAGAACCATCTTGTTCAGCATAATAAACAGTACCACAGGAAAGTACTGCTCAGTAGCTTTCATTTGAATGGTCACACTTTAGGATTTCATCCACAGACTCAAAAGTAAGAACCATCTTGTACAGCATAATAAACAGTACCACAGGAAAGTACTGCTCAGTAGCTTTCATTTGAATGGTCACACTTTAGGATTTCATCCACAGTCTCAAAAGTAAGAACCATCTTGTTCAGCATAATAAACAGTACCACAGGAAAGTACTGCTCAAAAGCTTTCATTTAAATGTCACACTTTAGGATTTCATCCACAGACTCAAAAGTCAGAGCTACCTTGTACAGCATAATAAATAGCACCATAGGAAAGTACTGCTCAGTAGCTTTCATTTGAATGGTCACACTTCAGGATTTCATCCACAGACTCAAAAGTTAGAACCACATTGTACAGCATATTAATAAACAAGTACCACAGGGTGTGGGCGGCACGGTGGTCTAGTGGTTAGCGCGTCGGACTTTCAACCTGAAGGTCGGTGGTTCGAGCCTGGTCTCTGCCGTCGTGTTGTTTCCTTAGACGAGAAACTTTACTCCACACTGTCTCTCTCCACCCAGGTGTATAAATGGGTACTGGCGACCAAAATGCTGGGGGTAATCCTGCGATGGACTAGCATCCCATCCAGGGGGAGTAGCAATATTCCTAGTTGCTTCATGCTACGGAAACCGGGTTAAGCTCCGGCCGTGTGGGCCATCGTGGCCCGAGTGCGACTTTACCTTTACCTACCACAGGAAAGCTGCTCAATAGCATTCCTTTGAATGGTCACATTTTAGGATTTCATTCACACGCTTAAAAGTACATGTAAAATTTAATTAAAATTCTTTTACACAACTCGAAGGTTGTTACCTCTAGGATTGAAAGAGTTAATCCTTTCCCTGCTATAGGGTCAATCTTAATGGCTATAGGGTCAATCTTAATGGTTGTAACCTTTATGTCGAACTTTTGAGATTGCATCATTTGCATGTTAATGAAATTTAAATAATAAAGTGGAATTCTGTCTAATTCAATACAAACATAAATGTTATCATTTTATTTGCAGATGCACCTAAGGACACAAACATTACAACGAATGCACCGTACGACACCGTAAGTGATGGATCTTCCATAACCATCACGTGTAAGGCCCAGGGAAATCCTCCCCCAGAATACAAGTTTTACATTGGAGGTAAACGTATAAGAGATAGGCTTTCTGAGAGGTCAGGGGTGTTGAGTCTCGCGGCACTCAGCTTTGCTCAAAGTGGATCAATCTACAGCTGTCAACCTGAAAATGACAAGGGAAAAGGCCCAAGGAAGGAGGTCATGGTTTATGTCAGATGTAAGTAGACTTTGGCTTTATAAAGGGTACATTAAGACATGTACATGTGTGAGGTACGTGCATGCATGAGATATGTGCGCACATTTCATGCAATGTATGTACAGAATTCTTATTTCTTTACACTGCATTAATTTGAAATTACGATAATATACCTATCTGGTAAAGGTGTTACTGTTAGTAGTTTCTAAGGAAACTGTGGCGCTACTTTACAGTGTACATGAGAAAGTGAAATAATGAAGTTTAATATTCTGAGCCAAGCTGACGCAGAAGTAAAAGTAACAACCCACTGAAAGTAATGACCCCCGAAGGAAGTTCCCGAAGGCTGCTTATTCCAAAAGTAACAATTAGGGTAATATGTAATATGATATTAATGTCATGTTTCTTTATAATTATTACTCCCTTCATGCCTGCAGATTCTCCAGAAATAACTCTGTCTCCTCAAGATAAGGCCGTCAATGAATATCAGCAAATCAGTGTACGATGTGAAGCTAAAGGTTTCCCACCACCGAAAATAAAATGGGTCAAACTTCTTGGTAACAAAACGATCCAAGAAGGAACTTCCTTGTTCATTCAAAGTGTTCAAAGATCAGACCAAGGACGTTACAGATGTACAGCAGATAATGGTTTTGGCGAGCCTGACACTGCAGATTTTGAAATAAATGTTTATTGTAAGTAATATTGTTCTTAGAATACCAGAAGTCTGAATAAGTAGTTCCTTGTTCCCAGGTCTCAGCTGTGAGCACGGTAGACTTGCAGTGAAAGTAGCAACGGAAATTAATTTTGGAGCACTTGCCACCTGGGGGCAAGTTAATTTTAAAATGCATTTATTTTCCCAGATTAGGTTTTACACATCTAAAAAATAAATATCTCTTCAGCCCCACTATTGAAACAATAATCTCTCTACAGAACTAACACTGAACTAAGAATAACAACTGGTAGAAAGTGGGGTTTTTATAAATCAAACCAATGGTAACCATGTGATAGACTAGCATCCCATCCAGGGGGTAGTAGTAATACTCCTAGTTACTTCATAGTATATAAACCAGGTCACCCTGTGATGGACTAGCATTCCATCCAGGGGGAGTAGGTATACTCCTAGTTACTTCATACTATATAAACCAGGTCACCCTGTGATGGACTAGCATCCCATCCAGGGCAGTAGTTATACTCCTAGTTACTTCATAGTATAACAACCAGGTCACCCTGTGATGGACTAGCATCCCATCTAGGGGGGAGTAGTTTTTCTCCTAGTTACTTCATAATATGTGAAACAGGTCACCCTGTGATGAACTACATGTGGCATCACATCCAGGGGCAGTAGTTATACTCCTAGTCACTTCATAGTATATAAACCAAGTCAACCTGTGATGGACTACATGTCAACGAGGGGTGGGGGGGGGGGGAGGGGGAGGGGGGGGGTTGTTGTAATACTCCTAGTCACTTCATAGTATATAAACCAGGTCAGAAGTTCGGTGGCTGCGTGGCACTTGGATTTCATGAAAAACTTTTATAAATGGTATTTTAAAGTGCCAAAGTTTTTGAATAAGTTCCAAACGTTTCGGGCTTTGCCCTTCTTCAGTGGAAATATGTTCCTTGAGAAATACGCCACGACATCTAAAGTTTAAAATTATTGTCTCTTGCATGCGCGCGCGCGACCTTCAGAAGAAACGAAAGTCAGAATTTAGGCCGCGCGGTTGACAGGTACCAAGTTGGAAAATAAGGCGCATCTCCTGCCGTTTCCTTTGCTTGTTTCCGTCGCAGAGCTTGACGCCGCAAACCAGCACGTCATCCGCAGTGTCCATTGGAACTGAAATGCTCTGAAATGCTCTGAAATGTTCATCACAGGTCACCCTGTGTTGAACTAGCATCCCATTCAGGGGGGAGTAGTAATACTCCTAGTCACTTCATAGTATATAAACCAGGTCACCCTGTGATGAACTAGCATCCCATCTAGGGGGAGTAGTAATACTCCTAGTCATTTCATAGTATATAAACCAGGTCACCCTGTGACGAACTAGCATCCCATGCAGGGGAAGAAGTAATACTCCTAGTCATTTATAAACCAGGTCACCCGGTGATGGACTAGCATCCCATCCAGGGGGGAGTAGTAATACTCCTAGTCACTTCATAGTATATAAACCAGGTCACCCTATGATGAACTAGCATCCCATCCAGAGGGAGTAGTAATACTCCCAGTTCCTTTATGTTGCAGAAACCTAAAAAGCCATCAACCCTTTACCTTTCCCCAAGGGTAACCGGGAAAGTATTGGAATAACTGACAAGAGAGACAGAGTTGTGAAATGATTTTAAAAGTTGTATTTTAGTAGTTATAGTAGCTCAACCTGACCCCTGACCAATCAGGAGCGAGTACATCTCATTAAAGATGGCGCAGCCAATCAGAGACGCGCAACGAAAACATGTACACGGCAATGACGTCATGGGTGGAGGATGAGTGACCGGAAGTGGTGGTATCAATCGACCGGAAGTGAGTCGACCGGAAGTGATTGGGTGGGTTCCAGATCCCGCTCGGTCAGAGAGACAAAAAAAACCAGAAATAACACAAAAAATGCCTTTTAATAGTCACACAACGAATCAAAATGCAAGCGGGAAAATGGGTTCCATCCCCGAATGGGAGAACGCCCCTAACATGCGAAGAAAAAAAGCAACAACAACAAAGGCTAGTTTACAAACGGGGACATGGGTTCCGTCCCCGAATGGGAGAACGCTCCTTTTAATCGGTGAGATCCTCGTCGGGTCGAAGCCAACTGAAGCTGTAAGGGAGAGTCTTGAAACTGAATTCATCGGCGAGGACGCGTTTGTCGTAGACCACCCCCCGGAGTTTATCCCTGCGAACGGTGGTCAACGTCTTGGTTCGCTTGTCTCTCTTGATGAAATGCGGGTTGGGTACGTTGATGTGCGCGGTTTGGGGAGAAGCGAACGCAGTTCGAGGAACAGGGTGTCTCTTATGGATTGAAAATGAAGGTGTTCTTGCCTGCGCATGTTCAAGGTGAACCCGCGAATTTTCTCTTCCGTCTTCCCCAAACGTGTCTTGTAGGCATAGTTTTTGGGGCCGCAGGATAGGAATTCAACGATGACGTCACGATTCCCTTTCCCGTCGTCCAATTCGTCCGTCATCTCGCCGAGAAAATTACCTAGGGGGATCTCGGGTTCGCCGGGTTGCCATTTGTAGACCACAGAATCCATGTAAAATTACAGGGCATTGTCTCCCCAAAAAAGAAACAGTTGTTGTTATTGTTGTTGTTAAAAAAATAAAAAAAAAAGTGGTTGAAAAAAAGAACGTTTCCGGTGCATTTTTTTATTTCACAGGAAAAAAAGAGACTCATTTCACCGCGAGTGATCTGATGGTCTAGCGGTAAAGACGCTGCCTTGTGGCCGCAGAGACCCAGGTTCGAATCCTGATCATTGCATCTCTTTTTTTCTTTTTCTTAATAAAAGAACCATCCCTTTTGGGGAGGGAATCATTGTTTTTTTTCGGGACGCCTCTTCAACATGCCGAAAGGGAATCGAACCAAACGACGACGACGACGTACCCGAGGGTTCACGGGTAAATCGGGATCCAATCCCTCTTTTTTGACGGTGTTTGGAAATCGCGGGCAGATGGGCGAGGCCTTGCGACGCAAA
Source organism: Cladopsammia gracilis (assembly GCA_022457155.1). Taxonomy (NCBI): domain Eukaryota; kingdom Metazoa; phylum Cnidaria; class Anthozoa; order Scleractinia; family Dendrophylliidae; genus Cladopsammia; species Cladopsammia gracilis. Next base: position 269,367 of record JAJGOT010000136.1, read on the forward strand.
CGAGAGCAGACGGGCGGGATCTTCACCGTGCTAGCGTCGGCGGCCAAACTGGGATACCAACTGGGAAAAATGAAATCCTACAAAAGGATGGGCGTGACGGGAGCCACGGGTCATTATCGCGGTCGACGCAAACCGTGGGAAGGGTTGGGAGTTGGAATGGGAAAAAATTCTACATCACCCCGAGGATGTCTTATGGAATCGATGGGATTATCGTCATTATCATCGATTGCGTGAATTGGCCGAACGAGGCGCCTGGGATGCCTTGGTGACCGCGCTTCGGTCTTGCGGGGAAACGCATGTCAGGTAAAGCGTGGAAACCCTCATAAAACAGCGCACCCTTCGATGGTACGATCACTACCTGGCACGATGATTCACATGCCGAATAGCGCCATGATCGGCGGCCCCTCGGGGTGCGGAAAAACCCAATTGCTGGACATGTTGACGGAGAAACGCGTGTTTCAACGGACCCCGGCTCGGATCCTGTACTGTTGCGGGGTATGGCAACCCCGCTTTGCTCGCATGAAGAAGAAAGGCATTCGATTTCATCAAGGGATCCCGACCCCCTCTCACTTGGGACAATGGCTCGAGGGTCGAGGGGGCGATATTATGGTGTTGGACGATCTCATGGAAGAAGGGGGCAACGACAAGCGTGTGTTGGATTTATTCACCAAAGATTCCCATAATCGAAACGTCACGGTGTTTTATTTGACGCAAGATTTGTTTCCGCCCGTAAAATTTGCCAAGACCATCAACCGAAATGCGCATTATGTCATCGCCTTCAAGAATCCACCCGATCGCACGGGCATGCGAAATTTGGCGTTGCAAGCGTTCCCGGACAAATGGCAGGGGGTGATGGACGTGTTCAACCTCTGCACGCAGAACCCCTTTGGCTATTTAATGTTGGATCTCCACCCGGCGTCCAACGATCGGTTTCGGTTTTGGACGAAGCTGCGCGAACGAGAAACGCCTTTTTTCAGGTTTTATTATAATTATTATTATTATTATTAATAATGCACATCTTTATTGAAGGTGTTAAGATCTAGTTACAAATAGTACAATGGTATATTACAATGGTATATATGCTAACAATAATAAAAAAATGCGATTGCATTATTTACTACACACACACACACACAGCAAGAGACATATACAAAAGGTAGACATACACCAGTAAGGACAGTACTTTTTGTTACATATATTCTTAAAATAGGACATGTTAAATATGACCTAAGTTAATACTTTAAAATTAAATAGATTGAGCTAAGAAAGGCCTTCAATGAGAAATTTGAAGGCAATTCGTTGCTTAAATTCATCCAAATTTATTCGTTTATTGTTTAGTTTTTGGGATTATAGATAATATTTTGCAAATAACAAACAGTAATTTCACTTTTTTAGTGTCTCATCGGAACGCGCTAATTGATCATTGTCAAATTCAAATTTACCAAATAAAAATTCTTCTGTGGAGAGTGAATAGGAGGTGGCATGTTCGCTGTTAAACCATATTAAGACCTGACTGAAACATGACTTGGAAGGCAGGCAGTCAATGAAAGTATGACCTATCGAGTCACTTTCATTACAGTATAGGCAGTCTTTGTTACTTTCAATACCAAAAAGATGCAATTCCTTCTTTGTAGCGATAATTCTACGTAGAAATTTGTAGTAAAATTCTCTAAGTTTAGTCTCCTTACAAAGTACCTTCAATTTACTAAAGTAGCAAGGCCAATTCAAATTCAACAATTGAATTTCGTGTTCCCATTTCATTGGGCCAGTAGCTTTAGTGACAGACTTGTTAGAAATAAGCCAGTAGAAATCTTTGCTTTTCATCTTAAGTTTATTGAGGCTCTAGGTGACAGAGGAAATATAAAGTTGTTGTTTTCGAATTTGTGTTTGTCAACCGCTCTGGCTAGCTTTTTCTCGCAGATGTTTGCGAATTGCTGCCAAAACTTGGAAATATCGAAGAGAGTTGCACTTGAGGTTATATTTTTGCAGGAATTCCTGGTAAGAGAGAAATTTCCCCTCGTCATTTAAAACATCTCGGATAGAAAGAATTCCTTTTTGATGCCATTCATCGTAATAAAATGACTTCTCATTTATTAAAATTTCTGTATTATTAAATAGCACCAAATCTTGCTTATAGGCTCCCCCGCGTCACCGCCCACGACCGTCTCGGCCACCAGGACGGTGGCAGGCGCCCCCGGCGGACCGGGAGGGTCCCCTTCCTCCTCCTCGTCGTCGCCCTCTCCCCCTCGTTCCCTCGTGGACGAGGTAGGCGACCCAGAGGACGCCGGGGACCTGGACCCACCAATCGACGCAATCAAGAGGACATGCGTCAACAAATGGATCTAATGGCGGAAGATGTCAGACAGCAAGCTCGGGACCTTCGCATACGCAATATCACGCATACCAACACCGTGATCACGGTGAACGAAGACAACGGCGAGGCCCCCACCGTACGACGGACGTCCTCCCGCATCAGCAATCCATAAAAAGGCGAAACACACACACACACACACACGCCAGTGGAGACGATCGCGATGGTACGAAGAAACGGAGTTCGCAGACGCACGACCTCTCGCAACCGACGACGTCGTCGTGGAAGGTCGCAACATGGGACGGTTTGGAAGAATTACTTCCCCCCATCATGAGTGTGGTGAAATCCCTCATGGCGGGACAAACCGTGGGGGCCTTTGCGAAAAAAGCCGTGAAAGAATTGGCCAAAGAAACCGTCAAGAGTGGAGCTCGAGGGGTGGCCCGAAAAATGACGAGTACTGTGCGAGGCATCAAACGGAGAGCCACGCGGGCTGCGCAACGCGTCAAACGACGCCTTCCGGGTCTATAAAAACGGCCGAGGGTCACCGAGGATGTCATCATTTCCCCGTCGACACACGACCTTCACCATGCCGAAAAAATACGACGCCGACGTAGTGCCCTGCGTCGATGCGACGATCCCGCGGCCTTCAACAGGGAGGCGTGCTTCCTTTACTGGCGTTAGCCGTGCCTGCCTTGATCGCCGCGGGAAAAGCGGCCGCCTTGGGTGCGGCGGGAGGCGCGGCGGGGTACGGTGCCAAAAAAGCCTTGGAAGCTGCGACCCGAAAACGGAGGTGAATAGAACAAAACAAGAGAAGAGAGAAAAACCCGTCGAGTATAAAGTGTGCACGATCCCTAGGGACGACGGTCGATCTGAGTGCGTCGTCATACGTCGCATCCATCGTCAATTGCCTTTCTTGAAAAGTGTCTTGAAGGAAGCCGAGCATCATCGACGACAAGAACGTTTGCAATTAGCCAATGCGGATCAAATCAATGCTATCAGCGAACTGGCGATGAACACGTTACGGGGAACGGTACCCTCTCCCGCGCCAATTATCGAGTGCTACTCCCCCACCATCAGGCCTTGCGTGACATGGCGAAAAAAAGAATTCGATAAAAAGACGTCGAGAGACCATGCAATCTCAAACGGGGGCGTGCCTCTGGCGCGGGTTGAATTGCATCTGCGAAAGAGCCTTCAAGGCGCGATGAACCACGTTTCGCATCTTATGAGAAGAACGGAACGACGGGAACAACAACGACAGGCCGCCTTACAGCGCGTGGTAGAGACCTTGCAAAGTCGAAATCGAGAGGTGGAGAGGCTGGAAAAGGACCTCGAGACGCTTCGCGAGCGATTGAGGCAAATGGAAGACCACTTGGAGGTGTTGTGTCAACATTTGCTGAATCTACGCGATCACCAACTCTGCCGCTACTGCCAAGCCTACGCCAACGTGTTGGGAGACGGGAGCAGCAAGGAAAGATCATGAGTGCGTTCCAGGCCCAAGCCGTCACCGACCCTCAACGGTTTCTTCAATTACAAGAACAGTACAAGCAACGATTGATGGAAGACAGTCGATTGAACAAACAGCGACTTTGGCGGCCGAAGAAGACGTGTTGCTCAACTCCGACCTCGACCCGGGGCTCAAAGTCGCGTTGGCCAAACCCTTGGCGCGTCAAGTGCGCGTGTGGACCAAACGCGTCCGACAACCGGGCATGACAGCCCCGGGAACGCAGGTGGGGGCACCGGCGGCGGAGGAGGAAGATCTGGCCGAGGCGCCCATCTCCACCTTCATCAAACAAATGATAAAAGGACGCACCACTACAACCCCCGCACCAGGTCCAAAACCAGCCAAAGCGACAGGAACCCCGAAAAAGGTCAGCGTCAAGAAACTCACGACGCCCTCGGGCATTCCGAAACCCATCCGTCCAAGACAACTTCCCTTGGACACGCCCGCGTCGGCACCCGGGCCCTCGACATCTTCATCCCTCAGCAGCACTCTGAAACGAGCCAAACAGACGATTGGGAGTGTGGCGAAAAAAAAACAAAAAGCGATAAGAGAAAAAAGCCCAGGCGGCCGTCAAACGAAAGGTGAAATCGGAGCTAGAGAGACTCAAGACGGATTGGTTGGATTGGAAGTAATGGGGCGCGGTCAAACACCCAAACGGTGAAGGAAGGCTCCCCGTCGACGAAGAGCCATTCGCGGAGGGAGTTTTGACATTCAAAAATGGCTGGCCAAAACGGGGATCGAATTTCATTGGCCGGGGTATCAATACATGGGACCCGAGACGCATCTCGCCAAACGCCTGAAACGAGGGGATCCCGGAAAAAATCGGTTGGATCGATTGGCCAAGCAACACGACATCGATTAAGGTCGTGCCCAGACGATACAAGACAAGTGGAAAGCGGATGAAAAAATGATCCGAGGGATTGCCAACCTGCCGGGAAAACACACCCTGACGGAGAAGATCGTCAAGAAAATCATGCATGCCAAGAAACGTTTAAAATTGTAAAATGACACTTTTTATTGGTACAAGGTTGTGTGCAAATAAAATCAAGCACTTGTAAAACAAACGTGTGTTTTTTTCGCGTCAGTTCACTCTTTTGAATCCTCCTCTTGTTCCTCCTCCTGCCAATCATGTCGGGGGTGACAAAAGTATTCTCGTAGTCCGGCAGTACACAACGTAATATGTTTCCAACCAATTTACACTGCGCCGAGAAACAATTGGGGGTCCAGGTAAAACCGTGTCCAGTGAGATAGGCGGCATCTTTCTCCTCTTCGCACCCCCTGCACAAACATTGGTCCAACAAGAGATCGCAGCGCACTTGCCATTTCAAGCCGCGACGACGTGCCTCTTTCATGTCTTTCAACCACTGCACTTTGTCCCTTTGCAACGTCTCGACTCGAGCGCGGAGGGAAGTGTTGTCGGTCTTCAAGGCCTCGACGCGACTCGGAATCTCGCTGCAGGGTACCCCACTGAGTTTACACGTCACATCAGCCATGGCCGCTCGAAGGGAAAAATTTTCTTTTTTCACGTCGTTCAATTCCTGGGTCAATAACGCGTTCGTCATGGACAACGGATCCATCGCATAGCCCAACATCGTGCCTGTCCTTCCTTCTCTCTCGAGGCGATTAAATAGAACGAGGTGGGTGGCGAGAGAACCTGGGGCGAGTGAAGAAAAAAAGACCCATACCCCCCATTGGTACCGTGTTCATTCCCAGCGTTCTTTGTCCTCCTTCCCGAGGGTATAATAAGAGCAGTGGTCCCACCGTTTCACTCTTCACTCAGTTGTTACGAGCGAACTTATCAAACATGGCGTCCAACAAAGTCGTCACCACCTCGGTGGTGGAAGTCATGCGCGCCAAACGGAAACGTGCGATGAAGGATAAGGAGAAGGAGACCCCGGCCGCCAAACGCGTGAAAGTGGAACCGGTGGAAGAGAAGAAGAAGAAGGAGGATCCATCCCAGACTGCCTTGCTTCCACATGGAGAGTCGTATTGGGATTATCTATCCGTCATCCTCCAAGAACGCATCCAGGATTTGGCGGCCAGGCAACTGCACCGCGAACGCATGGCACGGGTATGTCTCGAGATTGTATTTCATCGGATTTGCCAACATCATAAGTGGATCAAATATTCAGTTTAATGTGTCGGTTGCAATCATTGCACTCAAAAACGGCGTTACGGGTCCATCGATCAATTATTAGCCAATGTGCGTTCCATCAAAAACCCCCATCCCGCCCATTGGACCAATGGCTATTGCAGTGAATGCTACTGGGATATCATGCCACTCTAATTGATGGTTTTCGTGACCTTTGTTTTTTTCTCCTTGACTACAAGGTGATGGTCGAAATCCGCACCTTGCTTCGCTGCCCTGTCACGCAATGGGTGCGACCCACCTCGAGTCGACGTTCTTTTATTGGGTGGTACCTCTCTTGCCTCTACTGTCGACGACGTGTTTTTTTCGTTTCACCCCGCAAAATATAGATCATGGGACACTTGCGGCAATTGTACTTCTGCCTACGATCGTTACGGTTGAACGCCGAATATCATACGAAAAATCCCGACCTGTGCCAACATTGTTATCGTAAACTCGTCAAGGGCAAAATTAATCGTTTTGTCAAAAGAAGGAAACGCAAAGATCACTAATGGAACCTTTTTTTTTTTCATTTTATTTCACACTGAACAGTTGATTGGAGAAATACAAGACTTGCCCGTTTGCGCCGTTTCCGATTGGGGCGATCCTACTCCGTCACCTTTTTGTCAACATTGTTTGCGACGATGGACAGACGGGGACATTGACGACCGTTTTCTTCTCCGTTTTTTTTAGTTAATGCAAGAACTCGGGCATTAATCCATCGTATGTCCGGCCACCGAATGGGTCAGCAGTCCCTCGTTGGAGTATTGCCAACATTGTCGACGCATAGAACTGTTTGGGCGACTCGATTTCCTCGTCGCCCATTCCATCGATTGGGATCACGAGGACTTTATGGACAATCACGATGCCCTTTACAACGACGACCATCTCGTTGCTTTTGCGGACAAACGTTTAAATTTACGTTTTTATCAACACGTGAAATTATTTTTTTAAAACTTGTGAATAAATGTGTCGTTGTTTTTTTTTTTAGATCCTGGATCAATTGATGTCTCTACGCGTTTGCCCCTTCTGCCTATGGTCTACCCGAGCCTTCTTTCTATCCATTCCATGCTGCCATTGCGTGCGGGGTTTGGCCATAGGAACGATTGGATGAAATACAAAAAACAAAAAAACACTCAACGTGAATAACCTTTTTTTTCAGGTCATGGCGCAATTGGAATCCCTGATCGGTTGCGGCTTCCGACAGTGGACCACCTGCAGCGCCGACCCATGGATTCTATGCAACCATTGTATTCGGTATTTTGTTCTCGGGTCCATTGACGACTGGCTCGAAAAGACCAAACTGCCCGCCCACCATCAGAGACTTGCCCTTACGGGTTCAGTTGACTTCCACCCGACGAGGAAAACACCAGTCAGTGGCGTTCTCTCTTTAGGGGATGGAACTCATGTCCCCGCTTGTATTTTGTTTCGTTTTGTGACTATTGAAAGGCATTTTTTGTGTTATTTCTGTTTTTATTTCGTCTCTCTGGCCGAGCGGGATCTGGACCCACCCAACTAAAATCACTTCCGGTGACGTCACTTCCGGTTTACGGTACTCCCGGTCGATTGATACCGCCACTTCCGGTCACTCACCCCCCACCCATTATGTCATTGCACGTTTGCAGATTTTCGTTGCTTGTCTCTGATTGGCTGTGATGTCATTGTACTTGTACAGATTTTCGTTGCTCGTCTCTGATTGGCTGCGCCATTTTTATGAGATGAAAATGATATGCTAATGAGATGTACTCGCTCCTGATTGGTCAGGGGTCAGTTTGAGCTACTATAACTATTTATTTTTTATTTATCCCACAAGATGCTCCAAAAATCAACGGGACTGCATCAAGCCAAAATGTACCTGCATGGGCAGGTGCTACAACAAACTTGTCATGTGTTGCCGATGGTAATCCCGCACCACGTTACATCTGGACTAACAGCTCTGGTACAGTCGCTACTTCAGAAGCGAGTAGATTACTGCAGGTGACACCTCAGGGTTTAGATGGCTTTGGCCCATACACGTGTACAGTATTCAATAAAATGGGCAATGACCAGCTGGCTATAAACCTGGTGAGAGTTGGTAAGTTTGAAAGATATTTTAAGAAAGATTAAATGGACTTAAATTAAATGCTTAAAATTTGAAAATATTAATACTCAGGTACCTTATAAATATTTTCACCTTTATTCAGGGCTATAACTTATTTTGTAATTAGACGGGGAAGTAAAAAACATGTATCTTGGAAATAATAACTGCCATTACTATTTCTTTATATGGGCTAATAACAACATTGTTGAGTATTTCTTTTAATGGTGCTGTTTCCATATTTTAAAATTAAATTAAAGCATTTGGAACATTTTGTGTAGTGTGAGCTGGCCATGGGCCACTAACCCTTAACTCCCAAGAGTGTCAAAGATCAAAATTTAGGAAAAATTCCAAATTTCGTTTTGTTAGAATACTGCAAAACAGATGTTTACAATGCAAAAGTACTGCGGAAGAGGTTTCATTTGAATGGTCAATTAAACCATAGGTTTTTGTTGACAAACTCAAAAGTTCAAACTACATTACATGTCTTCATAATTAACTCTGGGAGTCAGAGGGTTTTAAAGGAGTTTTATTGCTTTTGTTTCCAGATAAGCCTGTGGTGCAGCTTAGACTTCAAAGCAGTTCTGACGATTCCCTCTCCTTCACATGGTCACTGCTTTCTCAGGAGAGCAGCAACGTGTTTTTACAATATTATACCTTGGAGTACCGTACAGCTGACACAAAAAGCTGGAAAAAATCCATTAAATTTCTCTCTGACACAACAACTTACAAGTTAAGTGGTTTAAAGCCATACACTGACTATGTTGTTGAGTTACTTGCAACAAATAAACACCTCACCAGCAATCCGTCCCGTGTTCGAGCAAGGACTACTGAAGCAGGTAAGATGTCCCTAGGAAATTAGTTTGGTATGATATCCTTGGGAAATGGGCAGGGTTTAGATATCCCAAGAAAATGGGTTGATGGTAAGACAGTAAAAACCCGCAAGTAAGAACCTGCATTTTCCCAAGTTAGCCTAAACAGGTTCTTACATAAATGGTAATTAGCACAAATTTAGGCTATTTATAATTAGGTTCTTAAATAGGTTCTTATTTTCTGAAGAAAAAAATTACATTGCAGCTAATAGAATTTAGTGGTATTCAGCGTATTCATTATATAACATCTGCATACCAAGTAAGTATTTATGTAAAAATAACAATAATTAGAAAAATTGAAGCACTGATCACAGAACAACATTATATTCATATACAGTAATGCCTTGTCCAATTACATAAACTCTTAAACAATTATTACAAAGTAAAGTGCCCATGAAATGAAATTTTCAACTCGTTTCTTATACTAAAACAATGAAGTCCATGTTCCACTGATTTATAATTTTCCAATTTAAGTTATGGTCAAGCGACGAAAAGTATTTTTTTGGACATCCAAAGTTGGTAAATGAACTTTTCGTGTCCTGGAGCCTGGAACTAGTGTAAAAAGAAACATAGAAAGCACGATCACTGCAATAAACCGTTGAGAATGGCCGGATCTGACCTAGATCAGTGTTAATACTTGAAGTGAAACAAAAAAAACGGCAAACTGATCCTTACGGCAGAAAAACAGAAGCAGAAGTAAATAACATGGTGACGTCATGAGTTGTGCAAAAATGCGGTGTCGCTTTCAGACGCTTCAGTATTTCTCGGAAACAAACGACTTTTTACTCGTGGTGAAGCACACGAGTTGTAAATCCGGCGTTGACTTTTCTTTTTTTTTTTTCGTGTCACATTAGCGCATGCAAATTTATTCACGCATATTTAAGTCTATATCGACGACTATATGGCTTTCGGCCATGAAATACATACCGTAAAATCTCTCCGTGTGTGTACTCGAGAAGCAAGATAAAGAACTACTGCGTACAACTGCACACTTTCAAGACAATTTAAGGCGTTCATGGATGGATAGGACCGTTTGATATTGTGCTCGCCGCTTATTCCGGTGGGATTTTTGCTCTGTGTTTTATATATATTAAACTTGCCATTTGCTTAGCGATCGAGCTCCGGGTAGAGCTTAAGTGTCAGCTGCTGAATCTATAGTGAATGCAGTGTAGTCTTACTTTTAAACCCGTGCATACGTGAAAGCATGATGAACAGGTTATCGGCAAGGGTGTTTAAATAAAATTCACTCTCTCACTCACTCGCTCCTTCCATCAGCTGTAAACTTAGTGAGCAAATGCTTTGTTACGAACACGTTTCGTAACAGGAATTCAACGTGAATCCAACGATAACAATAATTTGATGTAAACGAATATAGACAACAATAAGCTTACAGATGTTTCGCATTTGGAGTTTTTAGTGCAACATTAAAATCGATCTAAAAGGATTTTGCAACCTAAACACGCGTTCTGATGCGTATCTAGCTTAAAATAATAAAATTTAGTTCGTAGGTTGTATGTGCTCTTGGACAGCGCAGTGATTGAGTTTATGACTTCGTCCCGGACGACCCGAGTTCGAATCTCCATAAAGTCCTCTTTTTTTTAACTTTTTTTTTTCTTTTTCGAACTGGACATTATCAAAGTGATGTACTTTTTTTTTCGTTCGTCAAAAATCATTACGTTTAATTTAAAAAAAATATATATCGAACTGTGTCAGTGTGAAAACGTAAGCTTACGGCAATATTGCGTTACGCGTTACGCGTTAGCATTTCTTCTTCTCGGGTTGGCTCTTAGGAGCCTTTGATTAGATATAATTTTAAGCTTATGTTTCTCTGTAAAAGCACTCAAATCACTTGGGAATCTGCAATGAGGTAAAGGCGCCACGAGTTCAAGCTGTGTACAGCTTCTTGTTTAGCTATATTTTTAGCAGTTTTGCTCAGTTGGAAATGTCCTCCGACGTGCTGTTTGTCCTATGTTTTTGGCTCAAATAGGCTCAACCTTTGAGGTAAGAAAAAAAATAGATTGCGCGCTCGACCATAACTTAAATTGGAAAATTTTGTTTTGGATGAATTAAATTTTTGGACACCTAGTAATGGTAATGAACTCATGCGCAGAGCGGCATGAGGTTATAAAATGGACTCTGTTTTTTTTGTTTTTATTTTTTGTGTCACGATTTTGCATGCAAATTTATGCACACATATTTTAGTGTACACGAACTCGCCTCTGCCTCCCCTAGAAAGTTATTTTTGTCTCCTATTGTTATAAAAGGCTTCAGGAAGGTTAAACCAATCAGAATCCGTCTACTGAGTACATGTCTCGATTTGGGGGGGGGGGGGGGGGGCACTAGAGAGAACCGGTTTGTCACTCGGAGGACGTTCAGATTTCAAACAAATATGGCCTCTTCTGTACTCTACACTTCAATTTTTCAGACGTTCATTTTCCATTACCAATGGTAAATACGCCTTTTAAGACATCGAATACGCCTTTTAAGATATCGAAATGGAAAGAAAAAGTCCTTAAGATGATTTGTATGCATCTGAAGTGGCGGTTAGGGAGCTGAAAGCGATGGAATCTTCCTGTGAGGATCCTGTGATTTAAGTATTAGACTAGTGTGGGTTTGATCAGGTATCAATAAGTTAAATATTCAAAGCGAGTACAGAAAAATTGGTAGCTTCAATCAACATGTCTTGCGTGATGGTGCATTGTGTGTCATGCAAATTTCGTTGAGGGGGGAGGGGTTCGTGACCCGGTGTCATGCAAAATTCGTTGAGGGGGAGGGGTGAGTGACCCGTTAAAAATAAACCATAAAACTTTCTTACGAAAACGCATGAGTGTAGGCTACCAGTAGCCTCTTGTTAATTGTTAATTGAGAAGCTGAAGGAAGCGACTCGGGCAATTTCTTCAGCTTCTGAAAACACGCGTGATATTAATCCTTAATTTTACGAGGGAACATGCGATTACTTGTTTATAACATAGAGGGCAAAATTATAGGGAAAACTTTCAGACTTTTTAAGAGTCACTCAGACTTGAAACCAACCAAAGTGAAAATACTCTCTCGCAAACTGACAAGAAAAACTTTTCAACTCACTGTGGTTTAATAAATTTCTATTCGGTCAAAGATACATTTGGCTGTTATGTACATCTAGAAAACACATACGACACTTTACGACAAAAACAAAGCAAGTTTTATTTAAGCGTACCTGTGTTTTGAAGTTTTTGCCGCTTTGATAACAACAAAAAATGACGAGAGTTCAAACTTGCTTGCACGTTCGGCGATTTAATTGCTTTCTTTCACGTCTTTTAGCCTTATTTGTTCTCCTGTTAAACGTATATTTTCCCTTTCATCAAAATATGTCAAAGTTCTTTTGTTTAGGTCCGCAGAAATCCTCATTTTTTCAATGAAGTGATGGAACTTTAAAACCGGCTTTTGTCGCCATGAATGAATTTCTTCTAGGTCTTCAACGTCGCAAACTGGGATGCAGGCGCCCAGTTAATCCAAGATTTGACACAAATAATCGCTTCCTGTTTGGCGTAAAATGCTGTAATTTTCTCCTGTAGAATTCCTTTCTTAGGTATCTTCCGATTTCATTCCTTTTTTATAAGTGTAGAACTGGATATTCGTAAAACAGTGCTCAATACATTAATGTAGAGCGAAGTATATGTTTATAGCGTTTTATAAGTGTAGAACTGGATATTCGTAAAACAGTGCTCAATACATTAATGTAGAGCGAAGTATATGTTTATGGAGGAAAGAAACAAATAAACTACGCTTTCATCCCGACAAGCCTGTTTCGTGGTTGCCCACTCATCAGGGGATTCAATTGAATCCCCTGATGAGTGGGCAACCACGAAACAGGCTTGTCGGGATGAAAGCGTAGTTCATTTGTTTCTTTCCTCCATAAACATATATATATATATATATATATATATATATATATATATATATATATATATATATATATATATATATATATAGCTGTTGTTTTCGCATCACAAATGTGCTGACAGGCGGCAGATACCTTTTCACAGTAACTACAATACCCTTTGCCAAATGTTCATTACAGGGCGTCTGTTAATCAGCACCATTGTTCACGAAAAACATTATTGAATAATTTTACAGATAAAATTATTCAATGCCTGAATATAATCAAAGGCTCCTTAGAGCCAACCCGTGAATTTGAAATGTGTAACGCGTTTAAACGTTATGCGGTAAGCTTATGTTTTCACTCTGTCACGGGTCAATATATTTTTTTAAATTAAACGTAAGGATTTTTGACAAACGCAAAAAATAAAAATACAGTACATCACTTTCATAATGTTCAGTCTGAAGAAGAAAGAAAAAAAAAACGAAAAAAAAAAAAATGAACGGCCCGAGCGAGATTCGAACCGGGGCCTTTTGGCCGTGAGTCCACGCTTTACACCACTCGACCACCATGACCAGTGACTTGTAATGCGATAAATTGTATTACTTAAAAGTAGATAACCATCAAAACGCGTGTCTCAGTTGAAAATTCCTTTTAGATCGATTTTAACGTTGCATTAAAGACTCCAAATGCGAAACATCTTTAAGCTTATTGTTTTTTTAATACATTTACACCAATTCAGTTATTGTTATCGCTGGATTCACGCTCTTCTTGTTACAAAACGCATTCGTAACAAAGCATTATGTCACTAAGTTTACAGCTGATGGAAGGAGTGAGCGAGTGACTCATTTGCATATCAGTCGCCGTTAACAGAGCAAAAAGCATAGTAACCTATTCTGCACCGCATCCATTGTCACATCGCATTGAGATTGGGGAATAAATTCGGCGACCTGACAATGGTCACAGTGCGATTCAGATTGGGAGGGTGGGAGGGCGCTTGACATACCCGTCCCTGTCCTACTGCCGTCCTAGGTCCGATGATGTTTGTCACATCGCTCCATTACAACACTCCCTCCGCTTCTGTAGTTGAGCAGCAATGGGGTAATTTATTCATGGTGGTAGATTTTATAGCGTTGTTCGTAATATATGCAGTGCGAATAGTAACCTATTCTGCACCGCATCCATTGTCACATCGCATTGAGATTGGGGAATAAATTCGGCTCCTGGCCTATAGTCTTGTTACTATTATAAATTACAACCAACCGATGGCTTCCTCTCCCATACCTAAAGATATTCCGCCAAGGGAGCCATCGGTTGCAGCTCGGGCCAAATATAATCCCCTAGCGTCCTCCCAGGCTATTCCGCGGTATAAGCCCAGACGCCAATTCCCCCTTACTCCTCACAAAATCCCCCAAACCTAAATCGTGACTCACTCGTTAATTTAACCGTTACTGTAACAAGCCGCATCTTCCCGTCCCCTTTTATGTCCTTGGGCTTGCACCGGTGGAAAGGCGCAGACGAAACGTTTGAGTTCGTTGATATCCTGCCAGGCATTGACCGGCCCCTCGTGAGACCCTGAAGCGAGCCTCGCCGACGCTCCGGCGGGATTCAGGATCTTTGCCAGTTGCATATAGTAAAGCGCCGTGTGTCTGTTTGACCAGCCTACATGGTCCATGATTTCGGCGAGATCCGATCCAGTCAATGCGAGGGTGATTGCGCACCCCGCCCTGAAACCATGCAACGTTTCCCCGTCATCAGCTTTCATGTCCGTTAGGTAGACTTTTAAGCGCGCCTCAGCTGCGGACGAGGATAGGGGCCCATCTCGGACACCAAGGTCAGGCGTGATAGGACGGAAGAGGTAGCCCCGCTAAGGTCAATGCGTATCTCCCTAGCTATCTCCAGATAGCGCTCAATCCCCCTTATCGGACATATCTCCTTCTGTGGGTTCCGTCTGACTCCAAAAACGTTTTGATCGCCATCTCGAAGAGTCTTGCCCCAAATGTGATTGAATAAGAAGCCATCATTATTCGGGAACCGCAAAATTTCTGGGACCTTCACTTGCCCCAGATCTCCCGGTCTGTCCCCGCTAAAAAAAATGCCAGCTTGAAGTAAGCTTGATCGCGGGCTAGGACAAAGCGATCAATGACCCTCGCCCTGTCTGTCTCTTGTAGCTTCGTTTCCAAATACACAGACAGTTGTGCCAGTTTATCTACAAAAAATGGCGTCGCCTGCTTGGGGGTTATCCGTGCCTGCAGTTGTTCAGCGGAGACTAATTTCAAGTAATCTTTAACTGATTTGTCAGCCGCCGGATTACCTAAACATAAACGTTTGTCCCAATCCCCATCTCTTCCCATCGCGTGGAATATCGCCCTTAAATTTCCTATATAGGAGTCCACCGTTTTGTAAGAAAGATGTGTCGGGCACCCACAGTGAAACCTCCCTCTTTTCCCCAGAAATTCACAAGCGTTGCGGTGCACCTGGGTCTTCCCATCCTTGTCTTTGTAGACAAGAAAGCGACATATATCCCGGGGTGTTACGGTTTCCAAGGTAACGTAGCCTGGGAGCGCCGACAGAAAAGCCTCTAATTCCTGTTTCAAAGAGTCCTTTTGCTTAGTATAACTCGTCGCACGGTCAAAATTCCATAATTGCTGCAACCTCTGTTCAATTCGTTCGAGATTTATATCCTTCTTCTTCGCCGCGCTAGGGAACCGAACTCGTCTATTGTAGCCACATCGCTGGCAATAACGAAAATCCTGATCATTGGCATGAGCGCATACTGGGCACCTAACGGAAGGGGTAAACAACTTGGCTATTATCGGTAGATCCTATGACACAAACAAAGAAACGGTTATCACGATTATATCAGGTTTTATTAGTAAGTAATTCAGTTCTGAGCACCTCCTATTCTATACGACATAGAAAATCATGTTTCTCGTATCGCCCGATGTCTCATAATCATTATATTACAGTTCTCTAAAATACCACGCGGAAGGCCCAAATGTCCCCTCGGGCCGACGTTCCAGGGAGCCAACCCTCCTTTGAGGGGTAGAGTAAAGTAGCTGCGTCGCTACGCCTCACAAGCCGGCTTCTCCTCTGTGCAGATCCCTCTAACAAAGGCCACCAGAATTGTCTGGGGTAGCTATCAATCACCACCATCGTGCAGGGCTGCCCACAGGACCTGAGATACCTCCAAACCGGGCCTACCAGTTCACTCGGGGGAAACACGTACGGGTTCTGCATCACCGACGGAAACCGCGTAAGATCTTGTGCAAACACATTAACACCCAATGATCCTGGAGAAGGGTATGGCGTGAAGTGTGGCAAAGGCGTGCCTGTCTTGTCAGTCATGGCATTGGAATCTAGGGCCATGAGATCGCAGGAGTGGCCATCGGGACCTCCAAATTGCTGTTGTACCATGCGCCATACCCGGGGAGGTAGTTTCACATCAAGGTGCGATAATCTTCGCGAGGGGGAGTCAGCTGGATTCAAATGGGTGGAAACATACGACAAACGCAGTAATATATTCAGTTCTGTTGTAGTAAAGAACAGTTTTTTAATTGCCTTGTTTAATGAAAGACTGCGACCCCCTTGGTGATTCCAAACATGTACTACGGCTTGGTTGTCAACCATTATGTCAACTCGCGCATTAGTTACATGATTAGTAAATGCGCGCAGCACATGGTCAACTGCTAGGGCCTCCTTAGTCGAGGTATCCAGACCCACCTCCTCTTCTGTCCAATAGTCAGACGCTTCTTGTGTAAACGGTGATAGGATGACCCCACCCCAACCAGACTGAGAGGCATCTGATGCGAGCTTCACTTGTAAATGCCTCTCCTCTCGCCACCCTATGGGTTGATCCCACTGTTCAAGGAATAACCAGTGCGCAATCTCCTCCCGGAGTGCGCCTTGAACGTGCACTGGTTTCATTTTACGCAGACCAATCGAAATTGCCGCATTCATTTCCCTTGTGAACAGCCTTGCTCCGGGCACCACCAGTGAAAACGAGACGCATTTTCCCGTTATCCGCTGCAGAGTCTTAACCAGGACCCAGCGACTTGCCAAAATAGCTTTTATCAATTCAACAAACTTCCTCTGTTTGTCTGCCTTCAAATGGAATACTTCTCTACTAGAGTCCACGAGAAAACCCAGGTATGAGACGATCTTTTGGGGAATCAACGTGGACTTTGCCAGACCTAAAAAATAGCCTAGCCGAACCAGATAAAAGGCCACTAGAAAGATTGCTGACTTGGCCGCGGCGAAATGCCTCTGTTCAGAACTTTCCAGGCCCGCGTACGCGCCACCGTCTAATGGTACTTGGAGCTCACCATTATGCCGGTCGTCAATATAAAGGGAACATGGTATTCCGAGGGACCGAAGGTAGTTAGACGCCATTAAGCCCGTGGAATGATAAATATAAGGAGAAATTTTCCACCCAAATGGAAGTGTGTTATAAACAAAATACCATCCGCCCCACTGAATGCCAAAATAAGTGCGACTATCTTCAGTTAGGAGGAGATGATCGTAGCCGGATTTGTCGTCCAGCACAGTCTGGAAGGAGTCCTTCGGAACGTACCGGGGCAGATCCGTGATTTTATCCAAAGAGAAAGGTTTGTCTTGCATCCACAAATTCAAGTATCGCGCGTCCTGACACAGTCGAGGCTTTGTGGGCTCGACGGTCAGCGGTAGCACGATATGCGGGGCCTCTGTTTGCCCAACTTTCCCCAGTAACGATATGGCCCCAGTCTTTAGACGAGCCAGGAGAGTTTTCCGAATAAACTCACCAAACGATTTGCACGAGACATTATTGCGAAATGACCTACTAGGTGGGCAGTCCGAATCATAGTTCTCTCCTTTGAAAGTTCCTTTAAAGTGTTGAAAAAAGGAGAAAATCGATACCTTTCTCTCGATCCATTCTAATACCTCGACACGGTTTTCGATCGGCGCTGTTGCAGCAATATTCGCCCATTGTGCCACATGTTCGTGTAATTCGCCCGCGACAAAGCTATTGGGGTCTCTGAAGACCAATTGGTCCACTTCTCCTATTAGTTCCCCTTTTCCCACTAAAAGGGCCGTTTTCTCCAGCTCCCTTTTTACCACCGTCTCTCCACTGGTTGGCACGGGATCTCCCATGAAATTCACCCAACGTATGTCATTTCTCTTGGTTCCCTCGTTTATGACAACCATATCGAAATCCTTATCCTTTTCCCAACACCAGTATATTGCCTACAATAAACGATAGCAATAGAACGAAGATGAATAATTTAACGAGAAACAAAGAAGTCCCGTGCAAACCAGCGGAGAGACGGCAGTTCCGACCCAGTATGACCGGGAGGCTGTTTTGAAGCCAGTTTTCAAAACTCCCATCTCCCCGTGGCTGCGCAGAGCGTTATTATGTGAAGCTCATAAATTAATGAACAAAACCGAAATTATTTATTGCCATGACAACGTACCAGGCAATCTAGAGAGCTCCTCGAGCCTCTTTCCCCCTGATTCCCATGACAAGTAAAGCGTGGGGGTAAAATCATACAAAATACAACATATATCAGTTTGCACAATCACTGAGGGCTTCCTCCTTTATTAGATCCACACATGCTATTATCACACAGGAGTATTCAGTCGGTCCTAGATTATTTAATTCTCTTAAATATGTTACGGCACTACATGATCGTCTAAACATTATTATCATTTAGAAATAGACGCTATGTCCCAATCCCATCGTTGTGCGCTCCCTATTGGTCTTTTGGAGCCTCATTTTTCGTCGGCTGGTACCGGCGATAAGGGCCCGGGCGCTGATCTCTCCTCTTATTAAAGCAATTAGCCGCGATGTGGCCCACCCTATCACAGTAGTAACACCTGGGGCCCGGTCCATTCCTCCTGGGCCACCCGCCGTAGGATGTACTCATGCGGTCGCCGGAGCCTCGCCATTGCCCACCGGGGCCTCGCCATTGCTCGCCGGAACCTCGCCATTTGGCCATGGATTTCTCCACCTTCGCGACCGCCTCAAATACCGTCTGGTGATCCTTGTCCCCCAGGAGGCGTGACAAAAGGGACCTGAAATGTTCCTTGGGGTAATCAATCTTTATTCTCGCCGTCTGGCAGGCGACACGGTAGTACTCTGCCTTCTCATCCCGGCTGTCTCTTGCCCCATGTTCCAAATTTTCCAGCATCTCCAGGGCTTCAAATTTATTGAAATCAGTCAGCGGCCTGTGCGTGTAATCCATAGCCTTCTTCCTTAGCGTCGCCACCGTAGGTTTTGTCATATCCTCCATACTCTTTTTCAAAGTTTGGAGCTCTCTCTTCAGGTTCTACAAAACACAAAATGCGCACTAAGACACTTGCCATACAGTTCTCTCAGTCCACTCGGGCCCTGTCAATTGTTCGTGGTCGACCCCGACCACACTTTTACTGGTCGACCGCGACGACACTTTTATTGGTCGACCGCGACCACACTTAATGTATTAGTCGACCGCGACCACACTTACATTCGGTCGACCGCGACCATACTTACATTCGGTCGACAGCGACCACATTTGATGTCAGTAGTCGACCACGACCACACTTAATTTATTGGTCGACCGCGACCATACTTAATTTATTGGTCGACCGCGACCCCAATTACATTCGGTCGACAGCGACCAGACTTTATTGGTCGACCGCGACCACACTTAATCCATTGGTCGACCGCGACCACACTTAATCTACTGGTCGACCGCGACCACACTTAATTTATTGGTCGACCGCGACCACACTCAATTTATTGGTCGACCGCGACCACACTTAATTTATTGGTCGACCGCGACCACCCTTACATTCAGTCGACAGCGACCACACTTAACGTATTAGTCGACCGCGACCACACTTAATTTATTAGTCGAGCGCGACCACACTCAAGTTATTAGTCGACCGCGACAACACTTAATTTATCGATCGACCGCGACCACGCTTAATCATTGGTCGACCGCGACCACACTTAATTTATTGGTCGACCGCGACCACACTTAACTTATTGGTCGACCGCGACCACACTTAATTTATCGGAATAAATACTGAGTGGGCTAAACGCCTACTCGAATCTAAATGAAACCACAGGAATATAAATAAATACCACTACGCCGACCTTTAAAACTACTGAATACAACCTGGAGAATATTCCATAATTATAAATGTATTAACATAATGTATCGACGATAACGAACGAGGAGACAAAACTTATACGAGGATAAAGTTAACGAAACAACCGCGAAGGATAAGAATACAACATTTTAACTCTCCAAACAATGACTGAATGCAGCACAGCAAACCAGGACTAAACAAGCGCAGTGAAACGAGTTCTTCTCGGTCAGAAACACGAATTTTAACGACTATGTAAACAACTAACAGAATGAGAAAATGTAAATTCCACGTGTCTTAAATTACCTCTAGTTCGACGTTTCCCTCTCTTTCCCCTTCTACTCGTCCTGCAGGCTGAGGTTGCTCCTGTCGCTCAGCCGGAGGCGGCTGGTTTGGCGCTACTACCAGCGGCGCTGGTTCGGCTTGAGGTTCGACTGCCTGAGGATATTGCACATCTCGCGGTCGTTGCTCTGCGGCCATTTCAGAACCTTTCACTCGACGTATCTTCTTAAGTAGAACTGTGGTTATAATCTCGCGTACTGTTCAACGTCGTATACCGCTTCTGTAGTTGAGCAGCAATGGGGTAATTTATTCATGGTGGTAGATTTTATAGCGTTGTTCGTAATATATGTAGTGCGAATAGTACAGCCTTTACCACTTTATTGGTGGTTTTTCATGTTTCTTTTAAACCAAGATTAAAGGATTTGTAGATAACATTCAGGTTGTTGTACTCCGTTAGTTTCGCTAATGCCGACTTGATATCATGAATTAAAAAAAAAACATCCTTATTAGAGGCAATTTCGTCGAACAGAGGAAATATTTTTACATGAAAGGTCGCCAAATTTGCCAACTTTGATTGCCCTTTTTAATTGTAATCAAAGGATTTTTAATGGGTCGGCACTCGTTGCCGTCTAAAATATTATATCACAAATGGGTTTACCGAGTGTGATTACATTGTCTTAGAAAAAATAAAAATATTGTATAAATACCACTAGCAGCGTAAACAAAGCAAGGGTTTGCCTTTCAATTTCGATCGGAAATATCAACTAAAATAACGGTAAGGGTCATGAACGACCCCGAAAATAAGCATAAGACAATTAATGCATTACCCACTTACTTTAATTTATTTACTTTAATATATATATATAAATATATATATAATGTTTCAAAAACATCCTTTGTCTGGATCTTTCTTCCAAAATGTTAATTATATTCTTCAAAATATGGAAATAAAGACAATAAAGTCCTTGCCGATATTTCGTCTTTATTATAAAAGACTTCGTCAGGGCAACTATATATATATATATATATATATATATATATATATATATATATATATATATATATATATATATATATATATATAAAAGTATACGAAGAAGTTAAGATTGTAAAAACATTTTATCTGCTACTCGGAGTTTCACGTGTTGCAAGCAACACGATCATCAGGCAACTGCCTGTATTCTTCGTATACTTTTATACTTTTATATTGCTCCGGTTTATCCAGTTGAGCACTCTCAATAGCCGATGAAGACGTCACCGCTTTCCCTGATTATATATATATATATATATATATATATATATATATATATATATATATATATATATATATATAAATTCATTGAATGCAGATCAGACTTCAGAAGATATTCATTCGTTTAATGCTACAGCACTGTTTCGTATGGTCAAAATATATATAGTGTTGTGACAGGTTTCTCAAACAATGCTGTATGCCTTGTCGAAGACAGAGGATCACTCTAGTAAAGTGCGATCTTGTAGCTTGAAAAGGTTAATGTAGAATGAGCTGTAATTATCAAGCTTCCAACTCCATGTCTTGACTTGATTGTGCTTTATTGACCCTACGTTTCGGCCATCACGGCCTTCGATCTTCAGGGGAGTTACAAGTTACAAGTGTATATATATATATATATATATATATATACTTGAATTGTAGAGAAGTCAACAAACAATGCCAACCACAAAGTCCTAAAATGAAGGATCACTGGAAGCGATCGTGGGAACTTGAATAATGTTGAAATAAACTAATTGTAAAGGTCAAGAAACCAACTTCATATAGGTCTTTAGCTGTATTTACTCTACGTTTCGGCCGTCGCGGCCTTCCTCAGGAGCGTACACTAGTTTGACAATAACGGTAACGGTTAGGTCAATATGAATTCAAATAATGCACTTACAATAAACGGTTAACTATGACGAAATAGCGCGATAACTTGACAAGTTCAAATAGATTAAAAATAGCTTTATCTATAGCTTTATATAGCTTTAAATAGCTTTATCGACGATATTTTTTTCCTGTGGACATTCGGGCGTATAAAACTCAATCAGTTTTATGAACAATGTAACAACTTCGATCCACACATCAAATTTGAACAATCAGTATCATCTAGTGCCATACCTTTTCTTGACGTCTACGTTATCCTACAAGATGGCAAAATCATAACCGATCTTTACACCAAACCAACTGACACACACCAATACCTCAACTGGACTAGTTGCCACCCACGACACACCAAAACCGCAATTCCTTACAGCTTAGCCTTAAGACTTCGCCGCATCTGTTCCACGGAAGATTTCTTCGAAAAGCGAACCGAACAACTACACGACATCCTCCTTGATCGTGGTTACAAGGACAAGCTGATTAAAGACTCAATCAGCAAAGCACGACAAGTCTCCAGAGAACTAGCTTTACGAACGGATATCGAGAAAAAGCGCAACGATAGGGTGCCTCTTGTAGTCACGTATAACCCAGCTCTAGTAGACCTCCGCAGAATCATTAAAGTCCACCAGCCAATCCTTCACACGTCACAAAGATGTACTGATGTCTTTAATCAGCCCCCAATAATTGCCTATAGGAAAGGGAGGAACCTAACACAAATACTCACAAGCAAGCGACTTACACCTCTCAACAGCGCAGAATCTGAGCAAGCTAACAACCGCCTATCCCAACTTCCAATCAATACCCCAAACCCAACTCAAACTGAATGCGTAATCTGTCACCGCACCTTCAAAAGTAACAAAAATCTGAAGATTCATTTTACCCACAGACACAAGCAACGTCCAGTTGAATCTAATACACAACCAGGATTCTGGCCTTGTAACAATGACTCCAGATGTGCCTGTTGTAAGACCTATGGTTTATTTACGCAAAACATCGTAAGCACTACTACCGGAGAAAGAGTATCATTAAGGGAGAACACTACGTGTCAAACGTCCAACGTTGTTTATCTAGTGAACTGTGAGAAATGCAAGGAACAATATGTTGGAGAAACCGGGAACTGTATACGTTTGCGTGCAAACCAACACCGTTCGGATATTTCAACCGGTCAGAAGAATATTCCCACAGTCAGACATTTTAGGGCCTGTGGCCTTAAATATTTTAAATTAACTGTGCTAGAGGGGGTACGAAATAGTAACGTTGCAATCAGAAGAGCTAGAGAAAGCTTTTGGATTAACAAATTGAAGCCCGCGATAAATAATTTACTGTAATCATGTTAAGTTACTAGTAGTTGTGATCTTGTATTATTACCGTGACCTACTCTAAATTTCAAGCGCGCGCGCGCGCCTTTAATCTATTTGAACTTGTCAAGTTATCGCGCTATTTCGTCATAGTTAACCGTTTATTGTAAGTGCATTATTTGAATTCATATTGACCTAACCGTTACCGTTATTGTCAAACTAGTGTACGCTCCTGAGGAAGGCCGCGACGGCCGAAACGTAGAGTAAATACAGCTAAAGACCTATATGAAGTTGGTTTCTTGACCTTTACAATTAGTTTATATATATATATATATATATATATATATATATATATATATATATATATATTAAAGAAATAAAAAACGTGCCGAGTGCATTATTGAGTTATATAAGCACGCGGGAATTTTAAGAACACGAGAGAAGTACAGAGAAGCACGAGCCAAAGGTGAGTGCTTCTCGCACTTCTCGAGTGTTCTTAAATATTCCCAAGTGCTTATATAACTCAACAATGCACGAGGAACAAGTTTTTTTTATTTCTTTTATAAAATGAAAACGGTTATAATGAACCTTTCGTCACGCGCGTGCTTTATCGAGGTATAATGAACTCGGTTTAACCAATCATAGTGCGCGCATTTCCTTGAGCATTATATATATATATATATATATATATATATAACTTATTTATATATATATATATATGTATATATATATTCTTCAAAATATGGAAATAAAGACAATAAGCTCCTTGCCGATATTTCGTCTTTATTATAAAAGACTTCGTCAGGGCAACAATATGTATATATATATATATATATATATATATATATATATATATATATATATATATATATATATATATATATATACATATATATACATATATATATATATATATAATAATTATTTGCGGTTTTCGTCACTTGGACAGAGAGTGCTCGATACAAAGAGTAGAGCAGGAATTTGAAACTCGAGTTACTGTTTTGAAACATCACATCGTGTGAAAAAAAAAGTATATTATATAATTATATAGTTAAAAAGACCGAAAATGGACAACTTTTGGTATACAAAATATAAAAATTTAGTTTAAAAACGTTTCGGTCTCTCGACCTTCATCAGTTATACCGACAAGTTGCACATGAGACTTAAATACGGTTACAACAATGACTTAATGTTAAACTACTGATAAATTACGTAACAAAAATAAAAGCAAAAATTACAACAATAATACAATGATAGAAGTGATAACGAGACTAAACCAAAGGAAAACCACAATTGCCACAAATATACTAATGAACTACAGTAACCTAACAAAAGAAGGTATAATAAATAAGAAAAACAATCAAAAATAAATAGAAGTTATGCAATAGCCTTAACTTAATAAGTTTCCCATTCAGGGCTCTGAACAATCATACAGGCCAATGCCACAACAAAATCCCTGAGCAGGGTCCTTAAACAATGAGTAATAAATTCCACACTCAGAGCCTTTGAGTGACGAGGCCAGCACAAAAATAACAAATTCCCGAACGAGGCCCTTGAAAGTTAAGACAATTACAAAAGGCGATAAAAAATTTATGCTAAAAATTCACTATAAGAAAATCACAACCTAGTGATGAAATCTCCCTGAATTTAATTGTTATGAATACGATTTTTTGAATGAAATTCTTGTCTTTTATTTAGCCCAAAAGGTGGAAGAGAAAATAGTTGCGCACTCCAATACGCTTCTTTCGTGACAAGTAATTTTTCTGTGTCTTGATTTGTGTTTGTATAAATTTGGTCTATGCATTGAAAAGTGAAATCTGTTAGAATGTGTGGCGTTTTGTTAAAGTGTATGGCGACCTCGCAGGTTTTCTTTAAATTCCGTAGTGGTAGATCCAACATACTGGAGATTGCATTTCTTGCAATGAACCAAATAAATCACATTATCGGAGTTGCACGAAAGTCTTTGTCGAATACTATATGTTTTGCCAGTTTGGGCGCTGAAAAAAGTTTTAGAACTGACAAGGAAATTCTTGCAGAGGTCACATCTGGTCTTTTCGCATTTGTAACAGCCGGGTGCTTGTGCATCCGTTGTCGGCTGCGGGCTGTTTCTGCACTTAGAAGGTGCTAAAATTTCTTATAAGTTCTTAGGTCTGCGATAAGATGATATAATAGAACCAGGTGGGAAGAGCACTTTAAGTTTGGGGGATGACTCCAAGAGATGAAAATGTTTTCTAATCAACCCATTAATGAATGGTAAATTCGGATTATATGTAAGAACGAAAGGAAAATTTTTTTCGGAATCCCTAACTTTAGGTTTAAGCAAATCCCTTCTAGGAATTTCTGCCGCTCTAGAAAATTCCCGGGAAACAGATTCTACTGGATATCCTTGATCAACCAGGTAGCCCTTGTACTCCTCCAACCTTTTGGTGAGAAAATCGTCCTCCGAACAATTTCTACGCAGTCTCAAGGCAACCCCAAAAGGGATTGCCTTGAAAACATGCTTAGGATGGGCACTGGATGGAGAAAGATACAAATGGCTATCTGTAGGTTTGGAATAAACATCAGTTTGAATAAACCCATCGACAAGATGGAGTGTAACGTCCAAAACATTAAGTTTGTTCTCAGAAAAAACTAATTCGAATTTAATAGTGGGATACAGAGAATTGATATACTCAGTAAAAGAATTCAGCGCAGAAAGACCTTGCTGCCAGAGATCATTGTGATCCTTTTGGTATGACATCTTTCGTTGGCTCAGGCAGCACCTTCAAAACCGTCTATATATATATATATATATATATATGTAGTTGCCGAAGCTCAGGATAATTATGGTCTTCTTTTTCATATATTGTTGCATATATATATTTATAAAATAACTGAGATACTACGCGCGTTCTGATTGGCCAAAGACCTATTAACTATTGTGCCGGTAACCTCATAGAAAACCGCGCAAGCGAAACTGTAAAGTAAACAAAGTTCAATTTTCCACTGCATCAACACAAGCGTGAGGAGAAAGAATTTCACAACTCGAGCCGGTTTAGTGTCATATTGCATATTGTGGTCTGTTAGAAGATGGGAAGAGAAGATATTGTAAATGATAAGTTGCTGCTCAAACCTACAAAATAAAAAAAAAATTCCCACGCACGCAAACAAAAAACGGCTTAACGACAAAAGAACACTATTAAAGCTTTAATATTTTAAAACTGATACATGTATCAACAACAGGAATATATTTTCATTCAACACTGGCTTGGAAAGGCTTACATGCAGCGATCAATGACAATCAAAACAACCTCGATATGTACTTTGTGAAGTTCATTGAACTGAAGGTTTTTCATAGTGGAAAGCTCAAAAATTATGGATCCCAAAGAGAAAACAATGGCTTTCAAACTGAGGAATTTTCGAAATTCACTGAACTGAAGTTTATTAATGTTCCTACAAATCCTAAGATAACTTCTAAATAAGACGGATTTTCACAGTGGAATTAAAAAGCAGGCTTAAGCTTACAGCTTTGTTGTTTAGGATAATTATTTTACGCCGATTCCATTTATCTTACGCTTTATCGTGTTTTGTTTTTGAGATTTTTTCATTGAATACTTTTGTACCCGATGCAGTTTAAATTCTGATTATGTGTCCAAGCAAGGATGATCAATTAGCAAGAAGAAAATGAACCTAACAAAAATTATAGGTTTAAGCTTATGGTTAAACAAATTATATTTTGCATGGAATGATCAAACAATTCAACTGTAGGCTTAAAAAACATGAATGAGCTTAGTTTTCATATTCAGAACTTAAAATGTAGAGAAGTACGGGCTTCATTGTACACTTCAAAGTAAGTGGATAAAGTCGAAAACATTTTCAAGTTTCTGGAACTAACCTTTATTCCAATTGAAAAATTCTTGACAAGAAGGCAATCTTTAGATCCAACATAAGTTACGCCATAAAAATTTTAGGCTTTCAAACTTTCCTCGCACATTCATGTTTGCGACGGCAGATTCCGGACACAATTTTCTGGATTTCCCATTCAAAGAACTTTTGAATCATTGAATATATTTTCTTCTTTCAGCTGATAAATTCCAACTGACGAATTTCAAAGCGCTAAAACTTTTCATCACTTTCGTTGAACCCGTGAATTTGTCAGTGCAGCTGTCAGTGGCATCGTGTAAAGTTCATTCTTTCAGCGGCTCTGATTGGTTTTCCCGGTCATATGATGAATGTTATGAGAACAAGGTACTTGATCGGCACAAAACTACAACAAATTTCTCTCTTTCCAAACGCTTTTCATAGTTATTTCATAAAAGCAATAGAACACATTTTCTATGACTTTACCGGCGTAATAGAACCACTTGGGATGTTGGGAGAACACTCGAAAAGGTTGTAAACCACTCGCCTACGGCTCGTGGTTTACAAACTTTTCTCGTGTTCTCCCAACATCCCGCGTGGTTCTATTACGCCGGTAAAGTCATAGAAAATGTGTTCTATTGCTTAAATATATATATATATATATATATATATATATATATATATATATATATATATATATATATATATATATATATATATACATAACCTTATAACAGATTCTACGTGATAAGCTTCTGATACATAATATACAATGGTTTTGAAAATAGAGTTTGAAAGACTATGTACTGTTGGCCATGTACCAGGCGATGATTTTCTTCTCTCAATTTTGTCAATATTGCATTGTATGAACATAATAAAAATTCTCCCAAATATTCCAATTTAGTTGAAACTGAGAAAACCAACACTTAAAATGAGTATAATTATCTACCTAACATGATTAGTTATTTGTGGTTCCCAAATAAAAATTGTTTTAGTTTTTTAAAACGTTGTCTCCGTATTAAATGCACATATACCCGTAAAACCCGGTCCGAGAGCTGCAAAAACAAAGATCACCTCCGTACCTCTAAACCAATTATCGGACAGAAGTAAAAAGAAAACTATATTATGCCCCATTGCCTTAGTAATTAATATTATTAAACTGCTAGTATTTTTCATTCGTTGCCTTGGTTGCGCTCTGTTTGCTGGGTAGAGAGATGACATTACACCTTTTGGCATATTTTGGCCACATACATGGCCGTTTATTGTAAGCAATAATTATGACAAAATGACAGAACAATAACACTAATGCGGGTGTCACACAGTCGCGATTTTGCTTCACGATTACCTGACGATGCGAAAAGTGACAAAAATCATGAGTCCCTCGCGAGAGGTCTTAGAGCACTTGACGGGCTCTGATATAGGACTTAAGTGGTCTTCAGTGTGTCTTGAAGGACGTGATAAGTCGGCAAACTCTCACGAACATTTTGACCATGCTCAAAACAATCGTGAGAGTCAGCCGATCTATCTTCGTCGGGTAGCGGACGCCAAACCGTCGTCAACTGCTCTTAAATGCTCTTGACGGTCGGGAGTTGCTCGTGAGCCGCTCTAATTGATCGCCAGTCCCACTGATAGGTCGCCAACAGATCGCGAGTAGGACGCGAATGAACGTGGATTGCTCTGTTACGGCACGTCTGTTGATCGTGTATAGCTCGTTTGTAACTCGTGTATAGCTCTTG
This sequence comes from Cladopsammia gracilis, assembly GCA_022457155.1. NCBI lineage: Eukaryota > Metazoa > Cnidaria > Anthozoa > Scleractinia > Dendrophylliidae > Cladopsammia > Cladopsammia gracilis. Next base: position 298,275 of record JAJGOT010000136.1, read on the forward strand.
ACAAACGTGAGTTGGACTTCACCTTGTGGTATTTTTTTAATTTTGACGCCACATTTCCTACGTTCTTTTCGCGATATTTTACAAATTTAGATCGTGAAGGTCGTGAGCTGATCGTGAGTTTAGGTCTCGACTGTGTGACACCGCCTTAAATGAAACTGTTGACTGATTGTTGTGTGTTGTCGTCCTTTTGCCGTTAAAGTGATATTTTGAGCGATTTTGAAGGATTCTGAGTTCGCTGTTGACTGTACGTCTAAAGAGAAAGACAAGAATGAAAAGAGATTTTTGAACGGCTCCAGCGCCGAGGCGATTTTTTCACATAAAATTGCATCGCCCGGCTTTCAAACCACGCAGCAGAAAGGCCCAAAGATTCACACTTCTTCTCGTACCTCTCGATCGAAAATCTGTCCAAACGGCCCGGAGCTAGCCGTCGAAGAAAATCAAAATCCCACACTTTCCAAGCGGTCGATAAAACCCCCACTAAAACCTTTGCTGCTTGTAACACAGGTCAACCACCAAACACAGGAAACCTGGAAGTAGCCCCTGCAAAAATTTGCTTCGGGGGGGCTAAACGGGTACCACGCCAGAAGTTGAAAATTTCGATTTCTCATGGCTGAGAACACAGGAATACCACTTGACACAGGAAACCCACGACGGGATTAGAAAGCGTTCTCCTTTCAGTCGAACGCAATTAGAAGGGAAACTGGGAGGGTGGGAAATCAAGAAAATCCCTTGAATGATGGACGTAGCTCAGTACTCAGTTGGATGTTCTAGGCGAAAGAGGACCAAATGAACCATCCGCGCCTTAATATAGTGTGACTAGTAAGGGTATCTCCTTGCGACCACCTGACCGGAAGCCGCAAAACAGATTCACTGCTACAGTGCATAAAATTATTTATTTGTTCAATAAATATCCTTTATGCCCCATCGCCTTAGTAATTCATATTATTAAACTGCTAGTATTTTTCGTTCGTTGCCTTGGTTGCGCTCTGTTTGCTGGGAAGAGAGATGACATTACACCTTTTGGCATATTTTGGCCACACACGTGGCCGTTTATTGTAAGCAATAATTATGACAAAATGACAGAACAATAACTCTAAATGAAACTGTTCCCAGCACAGGTGAGGGGATACCCGCCACCGTCCTCACACGATGAAAGAGTGACGAGGACACTCCCACCCAAAACCAAGGCAACGCGCGACTCAAATCACGTAATGTAGAGACTCTATAGCCCATACGTATACAGCAACACCCTAATGTACTTGTACTAGTTTGCTATACACTCCCTGCGTATACAGCGACACGTTAATACAATTGAATATATACTTGTACTAGTTGCGGTATAGCCCCTGCATATACAGCAACACGCTAATATAGTTGAATATATATATATATATATAAATCCAGGTTATTTTCACCGGTGTAGCCAGATATGGTGCTCTACAGTAAAGGAGCGGTTAATCTCCATACAATCTCCATATACACTCATCAGTTAATCTCCATATACATATATGGAGATTATTAAACTGATGAGTGGATCAACTTTGTGTTGGTCTACGAAACAGAACTGTATTAAAATCCATATGTGCTCATATTGAGTAGTCTACCTACTTTTATATATATATACTTATGTTAGTGTGCTGTAAATTAGGTCCTGCTTAAACAGCATAGCGTCCGTTTTTACAGCGACGAAAATCACGTAATGTAGATATTGTATAGCCCATGCGTATACAGCGACACTTTAATGCAATTGAATATATACTTGTACTAGTTGCGGAATAACTCTGATCCTAACTCTGATCCTAACTCTGATCCTAACTCTGATCCTAACTCTGATCCTAACTCGGATCCTAACTCGGATCCTAACTGGAGCCGTAGTTTATCCCCCCGACGGGTTACAAAAATTATACCGTAACCTAATGATTGCGCTGCATCAGTGTAAAAATGTATAAACGGTGATGAATGCCAGGCTTCCTCGAGAAAAAAAAATAGTTTGCCATTTATAAAATCCCTAAGAAACTGATACCAAATTTGCTTTCTGTGTTAACTGTATGTAATGAGAAGAGCGAGTAATGCCTATTGTAAGGTTAATCAGGCGACGAAGAAATACCGGACCGCTTGGCTTATGGATTCGATGATCTCTGGCGCCAGGCGAGTCGTATGGGGAGGTTCTGATTCCTCTCTTGTTTCTTGTCGTCCGCGCTTTTTGTTGATTGGGTAACAGCAGGTCTCTTACGTGGCGGCATTCTATATTTGTAATATTACAAGTATACTTGCATGACCATGTTTTGACTATGTTCAGCAGGAAATCTTTGAGTGCATACTAGGGAAAATGCGCGACAAGTATGGAATCACGGACTTGTGATACGTTTACCGATTAGAATTATATATATATACAATGGCATGGCAGCTCAAATAAAACCGACTAGAAATAGCCGGTGTACAAAGTACACAGCGGTATTATACATGAATGGCACGGAAAAAAATCTCCGGCCGAAAGGATCATGGACCAGTATAGAGAAATTTAAAAATTTCGCAATTAACTTCCTCAATATAAAATAAAATAGCGTTTTCATATATAATTTTCTCTTTATATTCCAGAGCCAAAATTTTTGCCGTTAATAAACTATGAAACTTAGTCTGATTTTATGTAAAGACCGATAGAAACATTCTCCAAATTTAAAAGGGGACGGTCGACCTGGAGTTCTAGATAAGATACCACAATGTCCGCAAAAATGTTGCGGCGGTAAAAGAAAAAAGAGAAAATATTGTATGGAAGGTATTTCCGACCTTATCGATGATTTATTGCGCTTGTTCCCTCGAATGTACAAGCTATATAAGCTTGAAGGAATATAAATATCTCTATTGGCGACGTAAAGCGACCAGGATGGCCCCTCGATAACTTCGATAAAGGACTTTATTCCCTTTGTAATTTAAATGTACGCTATCAGGCAAATAAATATTTATTGAAGGGTTAGAAAGCCCTCGGTGACGTCATACTCCGGCAAATGGGGCGTTAGTAAATACTTTCGTAAGATAGTTGTTGAAGCTATCAACTTTTTCATTATAACTTAAAAAGGGGGGTCTTGCCCGTGGTATTCGCATACCATGATGTATTTAACGTTACATTGGGTGTGCAAGAGTTCCACAAAAGCCTCAATTGCCAATCCTGCAATGTGCGCATCGCACGTTGCATTATTTCCATTTCCATTTTCCATTTTATTTATTTTGCCATTTACCACATTACAAAAAAATATATATGTATATATAATAACAATAATAATAATAATACAACACACTAGAAATTAATAATAACTTAAAAGACGATAGACTACAAAATGTTTAATGTGGTAGTGACAAGGAAGCCTATATAGAAGCCGGGGGCTTATGCACTATAGGCTTCCTGACAATATAGAATAATCATATGAATTATGAGGACAGCATGAAATATAAAATGTATTATTTTAAAAAGAAAAGAAAAGAAAAGAAAAGCAAAGAAGAAGTATGTAGCTCAACAAAGAGTATTTTTGACTAAGAACTAAGAAAGAAGGAATTTTTTAAGTCTTTTGCAAAACAAACGGATGCTTTCACTGTTTTGAATTTCATGACTTAACGAGTTGAAAAACTTGGGTCCTTGAAACCGAATTGAGAAGTTTCGAATATTAGTTCTACAGGGAGGTATGTAAAAAAGGTTGCAATTTCTAGTATAATGAGAATGTAACTGGCTTGCAAGAGTAAACATATTACGAAAATAATTAGGAAGTAAATCTCTTTTAAATAAATACATAAATTTACCTATCTGATATAAATAAATGTCAGAAAATTTCAAAATTTCCTGTTCTTTGAAAAGAGCATCAGTGTGAGAATCGAAAGAAACTTTAGAAATTATTCTTATTATCTTCTTTTGCAGAATAATAACGCGGTTTAAGTTACTCTGATATGTCGATCCCCACACTGAAACACAATATATTAAGTAAGGATAAATTAGACTATAGTACAAACAGTGTAAGGAATTTTTGGGAAGGCAAAAACTTGACTTAAAAATAATGCCTATAGATTTTGATATTTTTCTAGAGACGCTTAGAATGTGCGGCTTCCATGACAAATGCTCATCAAGGATAACACCTAAAAATACTGTTTCTTTCACACATTCAATCTTATTGTTGTCAATTTGAATAGATAGATCAAGTGTTTGCCTCCTTTGGCGTTTATACAGATCGTTAGATCCGAGTTCCAGAATAACTATCCCTGGGGCCATTTTTCGGATAGTGGGGAGGTCATTGCGGACCATTTTGTCAACCGTTCGGCCTCCTATTCCCAACATAATGACTTTACATTCTTGGGAGAGATTTAAGTCCAGGGCGCAATCGTTCCCTTGTGAAATGAATTCCTCAAATCTCCTCACAAATGAGTGGCCTAGAATTAAAACACTTGGTGTTTTTGGTGTGTCGTTGAAAGAAGCCATGTCTCCAAGGGTAAATAAAAACAGTGAAAGAATACTTAACTTAAATCAAGAAATTTCCTTGAATGATGGACGTAGCTCAGTGCTCAGTTGGATGTTCTAAAGGCCAAAGAGGACCAAATGAACCATCCGCGCCTTAACTCCTTACGACCACCTGAACGGAAGCCGCAAAACAGATTTACTGCTACAGTGCATAAAATTATTCATTTGTTCAATAAATATCCTTTTTGATAACAGTTTACCTGGGGCTACTTTGTGAATTTGTTTGGAGAATTTTGGTTTTTTCACTATTGCACGCCTCCGGTCGATATTTACGGACATCCGCTCTTAAGGAATCCGCAGGCTCGTAAGGGTTTCTTGCTTTCAATAGTGTGTCAAAATGATGAAATATTAAAAAAATAACACAATCGGTGATATTGACAACCTTTGGATATCTATACGACACCATTATCAGGCAAAACTTTAAGGATGATTATGACGTCATAGCCATTGCCATGGCAACAGTACAGCTCTCTGAAAAGAGCCTCTACATGTAAAACTCAGTTTTCGCTAATTATCTTTAAACTAACCCGGTGACATATTAGTTTTTTTTTCTCAATTTGGAAATCACAACTTATTTTCTTTTCTTTTTGGCGCTATAACATACATTTATCTAGTGGAAATCAAGTTATTTCCAAAAAGGTTGTTGTCAGATAAGAAAAAAAAATCCGCTAGATAATTTTTCTCAAACTTTTGTATAAGATAGAAAATACCGAATACTGCTTGCATACAGAAAATCAGGATAGATCACCTAACAAATTTTCGAGATAAAGGGGAACATTTTATGCACGATTTATTTCCGGTTCGCGCGATTTAATGCAGTATTTTCATTTCCGGTGAGCTGCGTGTCACTTTGATACAAGACAGTGGGTGCTCGTCATGCAACACTGACAAGACTAAATGAACACACCAACTACAGCATCACAGTGTTTGCCTCAAATGCAAATGGAGGTGGAATTGTTAGCGCACCTATCGTTGTCATCACAGATGAAGACAGTACGTTTGCATGTTCACCATTATAATAACAATAAACCAATTTTTACACGGTATAATGGATACTAAATAATAAATTAGTCTTTACCGTTGACTTGACTGAACTTCCTTTTTAATATGCATCACTGTTGCTTGCAATAACTGTAATATTTTTTTCAATCCCTTTAATGAGTTTCGTCGTTCTTGTTGTTGTTGTTGTTGTTGTTGTTGCAGCACCAAACGCTCCTCCGTCTAATGTCCAGGGACAGTACGCAAGCTCTACCAGCATTTTGGTTCAATGGGGTGCAGTTCCAGCAGCTGATAAAAATGGTATTATACTGAGCTACACAATTACCTACAGGGCGCTACCTGATGGCAATAATAAAACCAAGACAGTGAGTGCTCGTCAAGCAACACTGACAGGACTAAATGAATACACCAACTACAGCATCACAGTGTTTGCCTCAACTGTAAAAGGAGATGGAGTTGTCAGTGCACCTATCGTTGTCGCCACAGATGAAGATAGTACGTTGGCATGTTCTTTATTATAATGACAATAAGCCAATTTTTTACACGGTATAATGGATGCTAAATAATAAATTAGTCTTTAACGTTTACATGACTGAACTTCCTATTTTGTATGCATCACTGTTGCTTTCATTAACTGTTAGTTTTCGTTTTATCTCATTAATTATTTTTATCGTCGTCGTCGTTGTTGTTGTTGTTACAGCACCAAATGCTCCCCCATCTAATGTCCAGGGACAGTACGCAAGCTCTACCAGAATTTTGGTTCAATGGGGTGCAGTTCCAGCAGCTGATCAAAATGGTATTATACTGAGCTACACAGTTACCTACAGGGCGCTACCTGATGGCAGTAATAAAACCAAGACAGTGAGTGCTCGTCAAGCAACACTGACGGGACTAAATGAATACACCAACTACAGCATCACAGTGTTTGCCTCAACTGTAAAAGGAGGTGGAATTGTTAGTGCACCTATCAATGTCATCACAGATGAAGACAGTAAGTTTACATGTTCTCCATTATAATGTCAATGAACTAACTATTTATACAGTATAATGAATCCTAAATATGAAATTACTGTTTGCCCTTCATGATTAAACTTCCTATGTAATATATGATCACTCTTGCTTGCAACGGTTGAAGCACTTTTCATTTTTTGTTATCAATATGTTTGTGGTTGTTGTTACAGCACCAAATTCTCCTCCGTCTAATGTCCAGGGACAGTACGCAAGCTCTACCAGCATTTTGGTTCAATGGGGTGCAGTTCCTGCAGCTGATCAAAATGGTGTTATACTGAGCTACACAATTACCTACAGGGCGCTACCTGATGGCAGTAATAAAACCAAGACAGTGAGTGCTCGTCAAACAACACTGACGGGACTAAATGAATACACCAACTACAGCATCACAGTGTTTGCCTCAACTGTAAAAGGAGATGGAGTTGTCAGTGCACCTATCGTTGTCGCCACAGATGAAGATAGTACGTTGGCATGTTCTTTATTATAATGACAATAAACCAATTTTTTACACGGTATAATGGATGCTAAATAATAAATTAGTCTTTAAAGTTTACATGACTGAACTTCCTATTTTGTATGCATCACTGTTGCTTTCATTAACTGTTATAGTTTTCGTTTTATCTCATTGATTATTTCTATCGTTGTCGTTGTCGTTGTTGTTTTTGTTACAGCACCAAATGCTCCCCCATCTAATATCCAGGGACAGTACGCAAGCTCTACCAGCATTTTGGTTCAATGGGGTGCAGTTCCAGCAGCTGATCAAAATGGTATTATACTGAGTTACACAGTTACCTACAGGGCGTTACCTGATGGCAGTAATGAAAACAAGACGGTGAATGCTCGTCAAGCAACACTGACAGGACTAAATGAATACACCAACTACAGCATCACAGTGTTTGCCTCAACTGTAAAAGGAGGTGGAATTGTTAGTGCACCTATCAATGTCATCACAGATGAAGACAGTAAGTTTACATGTTCACCATTATAATGACAATGAACTAACTATTTATACAGTATAATGAATCCTAAATATGAAATTACTGTTTGCCCTTCATGACTAAACTTCCTATGTAATATATGATCACTCTTGCTTGCAACGGTTGAAGCACTTTTCATTTTTTGTTATTAATATGTTTGTGGTTGTTGTTACAGCACCAAATTCTCCTCAGTCTGATGTCCAGGGACAGTACGCAAGCTCTACCAGCATTTTGGTTCAATGGGGTGCAGTTCCTGCAGCTGATAAAAATGGTGTTATACTGAGCTACACAATTACCTACAGGGCGCTACCTGATGGCAGTAATAAAACCAAGACAGTGAGTGCTCGTTATGCAACTCTGACAAGGCTTAATGAATACACCACCTACAGCATCACAGTGTTTGCCTCAACTGTAAAAGGAGGTGGAATTGTTAGTGCACCTATCGTTGTCACCACAGATGAAGACAGTACGTTTGCATGTTCTTTATTATAACTAGAAATACGTGTCTCGCAGAACCTCGCGAAGCTCGGGGGAGGATGCAATGTAAAATTTTAGCGATGTGGGAGGGAGAGATGGAATTTCTGATTTAAATGGAGAGGTTGGGTTTCTTGCTGGCAATGACCTCATTTAAAGTTGAGACATTTTTGTTCTCAGTCTCTTCAATTTAACTTGTACTTTGTGCCCTGTCTTCCTGGAGAGCTGGTGTTGGTCAGTGTTGGGTTTTGAGCTGTGGGTCGCTGTAACTGCCATGTAACTGCCATGGGACTGCCCCCCCCCAATCTTCGGTCCAGGACAATATGCAGTGGTGTTCTGTTTATTTTGATTGTCTCAATTAAATTCCATTTTTGAAACTTGTGAGCTAGTGCTATCTTCTGTTCCCTTTACATACTGCTATAGTTTTTGTTCTATATACTGGGAATCAAACAATTGTTAATGCAATTCTCTTTTCGTTTGAATGGTTGAAATCACAGGAGGTTACTGCTGCTGAAAAGTGATATTGTCCAAAAAATAACAACTCAATGGTGAAAGTGGCATGAGATTCTTCCAGCAGTAACAATACTATATTTTGGATACAGGTCATGGGAATTACAAAATTGATTACAAAACATGAATATTGAAAATGAAGCAACAGATTCTCTGCAAATACCATAAGCAATGTATAGAGACCTGGATAGAGAATTTGTACATTAAGACCAGGACTTAGGCCTTCATGACCAGTTAGCGCCTTTAAAAATCTTGAAATCAAAATTAATTTGTTGATGTACATTCTCCTTACTGGTGTCGACAATGCAGTTCACATAGGCATATAAGTACAGTGAATTTGTATTCAATTTCCACAGACAACTTATGTTGAAGGTGATCAGGTTCTCAATTTGTATACTCTATGTACTTGCTCGTACACTGATATTGTGAGGAGATTTAAGATACTGATCACCGTTCCAATAATAAATGTGAAGCAGTAATGTTGATGTGTCATGTGTTTAGCTACATGTATACGATTGCTACACATTGACATTACAGTCATTAGCTGGTCATGATTGCTAACAGAAAATTGTTTTTTCCTAACAAAATGTTTTTATCCAAATTGTAAACAGAAATTCTCGTTACTTATTTCTTATTGAACGATTTTATGAATTCTGTAAACTCAAGATACTGTATACGTATACAACTCGATCACTGTTTCATTCACAAACAATGCTACATCATGTAAATGTTGTATATTTGTGAAATAATTTGCACCTGTGTGATCTGTAGTTTTGATCATTTATCTGTAGTTTTGATCATTTAAAAAGTTCCTTAGTGACGTTAGTGAGAATATCAATAAACATCAAATCACAGTGTGTAGTAAGAGAATTATTTTTCAGTGTTTGATTATCCTCTCAGTAGTTTAGCCGGTGATTTGAGCTACATTTCTTAATCGCTCTTCTTCTCCGAGCCTTTCCTGTAATCAATGTTTGCTTTTCCCTACCTACCGTATCAGGTATGAAAGATATTCGTCACGGGTATTTAGCTGATCGTGTAATTCTTGCCGCCTCTCGTTGCGTCTACAAACAGAATCATTTTGTCCAACACTTCCAGTCAGTGTCGCCTCTCCTGATCGGTTTCGTTCAGAATTCTAATGGCGGCATTTTGTCAAGGCGTTTGAACCTAGTCAAACGGTGTGCCTAGGCTGTTCGAAGTCTTTGTAATGTATGCTCTCGTTGTTCGTCTTCGTTGCTCCGACGATCGCGATTGCGCTGAATTTCAAGTCACCGTTCAGCGGAGTTTCGGTAGTTAATTTTCACGGACAAGGATTTCCAGCCACTTCTGGAATCCAGCGTTGTTGTCTTTGCTGTTCTTTCTCATTTGCATCAGAAATTGGTTGTGTTTCATCGAGAGTAAACATTTTTTTGACAGACTATGAGTAAGGTTAAACGGCCGCCGGCACGGCCGCCATGAATAAACATAATACGCCATTGTCAGCGGTTTTTGCGATTTTTGTTGCCAAGCAACTGCCGGACATCTTCAGCTATATATTTATATATATATATATATATATATATATATATATAGATATATATATATATATATATATATATATATATATATATATATATATATATAATATATATATATATATATATGAATATAAATATATTTTTCGCTCGAATTCGCGCGGTTCAGCTCCCGAGACCCGAGCACCCGAGCGGCCTTCGGCCGCCGAATTTATTAACCTCGCTTCGCGAGGAATGACCATGAACCAATTTTTTTACACGGTATAGTTGATGCTATATAATAAATTAGTCGTTAACGTTTACATGACTGAACTTCCTATTTTGTATGCATCACTGTCGCTTTCATTAACTGTTATAGTTTTCGTTTTATCTCATTAATTATTTTTATCGTCGTCGTTGTTGTTGTTGTTGTTGTCACAGCACCAAATGCTCCCCCATCTAATGTCCAGGGACAGTACGCGAGCTCTACCAGCATTTTGGTTCAATGGGGTGCAGTTCCAGCAGCTGATCAAAATGGTATTATACTGAGCTACACAGTTACCTACAGGGCGCTACCTGATGGCAGTAATAAAACCAAGACAGTGAGTGCTCGTCAAGCAACACTGACAGGACTAAATGAATACACCAACTACAGCATCACAGTGTTTGCCTCAACTGTAAAAGGAGATGGAGTTGTCAGTGCACCTGTCGTTGTCGCCACAGATGAAGATAGTACGTTGGCATGTTCTTTATTGTAATGACAATAAGCCAATTTTTTAGACGATATAATGGATGCTAAATAATAAATTAGTCTTTAAAGTTTACATGACTGAACTTCCTATTTTGTATGCATCACTGTTGCTTTCATTAACTGTTATAGTTTTCGTTTTATCTCATTGATTATTTCTATCGTTGTCGTTGTTGTTTTTGTTACAGCACCAAATGCTCCCCCATCTAATATCCAGGGACAGTACGCAAGCTCTACCAGCATTTTGGTTCAATGGGGTGCAGTTCCAGCAGCTGATCAAAATGGTATTATACTGAGTTACACAGTTACCTACAGGGAATTACCTGACGGTGGTCCCCAAACCAAGGTTGTGAATGCCCGAAGAACAAACACTACACTGATGGGCCTGAATGAATACACGAAGTACAGCATCACGATGTTTGCGTCAACTGCGAAGGGAGGTGGAACAATTTGTGCTCCTATCTTTATCATCACACATGAAAAGAGTAAGCTCACGAATGCCTTGTACATGTTAAACGTACCACAGCTTTACTAATAAATAATAGTTGTGGTTACACTAACTCTTTTACCCATGGGTTAATAGCATTTGCCCACAGGTAAGGACGTTTTTGTGTGTAACCGCTATTCCCAGACCGAAACTGCCTCAGGGTTATTTCCATGGATACATCAAAGAGAACAAAAGAACTTCCCATGACAGTTCCTGAACTGAAAAGTACGGTTTATCTGCTCTCTGAGGTTGGTTGGCCAATCATAATGCAGAACGTAGCTATAACAGGAAATCGCTTGCTGCGCTCTGAGTTGACCTCTGATACGCTTGGCTAATTACAAGCTTACTTGTAACACAAGGTGATATGGCAGGGTTTCGTGCATCACTGCAAGAAACTCTAAAGTTTTCTTTTCACCAGTGCAACCAATTCTGTGGTCGTGGAAATACCCAAGCCCTTCTTGGCCGGCGAGCAAATTCGCGGCGAGCTCGTAAATGTAAATAAAACGCCGAAAAACCTTGAAGATAGCGTAGTTGAAAGCGCCTTCTGCGGTGTCTTTTCGTAAAAAACTGCTGGATTGTTATATTTATGGAGGACTGTCGAATAATAAGCAGGAGAATCACTGAAATTAAGCTTACAAGATCTTGATTCGTGTCATCCATGTCCATCTGTACGTTTCCGTCAAATTGCAGGGTCAGTGAACTCATATGTAATTATATTTTACCCTGAGGAGTCTTTTATTGTGCACCTCTTAGGAGGGGTGCACCTCTAAGGAATGACGTAACTGAAGGGTGACGTAAACAAATTTTAAAAGAATACTAGTTATATTAGAAAGATGCAGGTCATCTCGGGGGGGGGGGGGGGGGGGGTGGGGGTTGGTGCGCTCTCCCTGCAACCCCGCCCAGATCCGCCCCTGGATTAAACCTGAGATAAACCGAACCAAAGCCATTAACCCTACGGAAGGCCCAAACCCAAGGTGTGTGTAACCACAACTGATGCAAATCACAATAATTAATAGTTATGTGCGAAAGTGAGTGGAAAATCGCCTGATACTTAGCCGACATGCAAGGCCGTAGTAGCCGAGTTGGCTAAAATCGGCTAAATTTCTTATACAACAAGCTGCGAATGAACATTTTAGCATGTTAAAATTAATTTAGCGTACATAAATTGAGAGTATTATACGTAAAGATTCCGTCTACGTAAACAACGGACAGAGTAGTGACTACACGAATTAAAGCACAGTAAAATGGCAGAGGATTATTCAGTGACAAGTGTTTTGTGTCTTAAAAAGTTCAATTGAGAATCAAAACAAATTTAATAAACACACGGCTACCTGAACAGAGCGGCGAAATGTCTCAAAAAAACTGCAGCGAGGACAGTAAGTGTTGGTAAGGACTGAACAAACGTTTAAAACATCGTTACCTGTAGTTGATGTGGCTTTTTAGTCCCCAGTTTAATTCCATCAGCACCAAATTTTCAAACATCGAAGTACGAGCTGAATCGATCGCTGTTGTTTAGGGGCCGTTTATTATTTATGGGAGGGGGGGGGGGGGGGGGGATAGGTGAGAAAATAGGGGAACCTGAAACTTTAGCCAATGCAAAAGGGGGGTCCTGGGGAATTTTTTTGTTATGGAGGGGGTTCTTGAAATTTTAAACAGATGACGTCTTAAATAAAAAAAACGAAAACATAACTACAGTGTACCAATAAGAGTGGGGCACCCCAGATTTCATGGCTGGGAGCCTTTGGGCTCTCTATGATTCTTCTAAGAGCACAGCCTTGCACAGTATTTTGGTGCAGTCATGGAGCATGATTTATAATTTTAATTTCCTTATTTGGTACTTCCGTAATTGTACACGACATTACTTAAAGTTTTAACCCACCATTAAACATATTACTGGATTGTTACAGTATTAAACTGGAGGGTTTTAGTGATTGACGTTAAAAGTATTAATTAGTATCTGTAACCCTAGCCAAAGGAATTTTCCTTATCTGCTACGTGGACATTAAGTTGAAGAACTGTTAGTAGTATCTTGTAGTTATCAGTTTGTCCTTTGTCATCCTTGTAAGTGAGTCAACCCACCCATGTGCACCACTCCCGGTTTCTGGGTTGCTCAGTATCAGTGGTCTTGTATATTGCAATAAATCTTCATATAGCCCAGCTGAGTCTTGGTTGTGATAGTAATTAACAACTATTAAAGTCTTAACTCTAGTTCTTCAAATGCACAGTGGACCAAGTTGTTGAATTGCATCGATAAAGAAAACCACACATGAGTGAAAATGCCATAAGTTGTAATAACTATTTATTAATAAATTTACTGAAAATTATTCTAAACTTTTTTTCATTTCCTGTTACAACATGTTATGGTTTTATTGCTTTTATGTCTGGTTTATACAGGTTTATGTCTCCTCCAAATCCCCATTCCCATTATATCCTCACTTCCATCGTACCCCAGGCCCATCATATCCCAAATTTACACCTATATGCTTAAAACTACATATGGTATTAGAAGCACAGTTTTTAATATCAAGACAGCAATACAGTCACCCCCAAATTTTCACCTACCCTTAGATCTGAAAACCAACACGCTAGCCACTGAATCATAGCGCCCCACAAAAATACGGTATGTATACATACAATACAACTTTTATTTTATAGAAATCAGATTAATAGTGTGTGTGTGTTGGGGTGGGGGGTATTGAAATTCTTCCCCAACAGAACAGGGGGGGGGGGGGGACCTGAAATAATCCAGATTCACTAAGGGGGGACATAAAAAAAGGAAAATTTGTTAATTTCTCACCCATCCCCCCTCCCATAAATAATGAACGGTCCTTTACAAACTTACTCCGGCGTTTTAGCTCCTACAGCCATATATTATATGCCGAGATTGTTCAGCTTCAATCCGCTGAAAACAAGTAGCAGAAACTCTTCTGCGGAAGTATCAAGTTTATATCGTTTTCCAGAGGTGATTACTATAAGGTATTTTCCGAAAATTGTGCTCCTTCAATCACTCCGTGTCGAGCGGTTAAAAAAAAACAGAAACCTGAACTACCATGATCATGCAGTTATATTGCCTGGTACCAAACTATCCCCTCGGTTCCCGGTTTTCTAATGACTGCTTACAAGGCGGTAAGTCTCAGGTTGATTTTGAATGTTTATATAACTTATAAAGTACTTAAACCTTACAATAACGATCAAGCTTCACCTGGAAATATTTTGATGTGACATGTGAAGTTTCCATGCAACCATTTTTGACAGGAATGTTTACCTCCCTCCCCCTTGTACGTCCGATGGTTATTCTTTATGGTTATAATCATTCTCTAGTTGCCTCGATTCGTTACTGTTACTGTAAGTGTTGAACCATAATTGAATATTTTTCGTAGGATGTTCCCAGGAAGGTGCTTTGGGAAACATAATTTACATGGGCTGCAGCTCTGCTGAGTTTAATAAACTGATTGTTCAGGTGCGTAAATTGAATTAAAAAAATACGTTCTTGCATGGAAATGTAAAACTAATTAACAAATTTACACCGGTTTTCCGTGGTGTGGACTCTCATCCTCTGTTACCACGATTAACGTCACACATGGTCAAAATGTTGTGGACTCACGAGACGCAGCCGAGTGAGTCAGCAACAAATTTAATTTTGACCATGTGATGACATAAATCGTGGTAAATAAGAGTCCACACCACGGAAAACCGGTGTAAATTTGTTTTTTTACAACAATATTTAGAAAAAAATACAAGGAAAAATCGAAGTCTTGTTACAAACGTGACAGCAAAGAAAAAGCCAGCGTTGTCTATAACTTTCACGCTATCTGATTGTTTTTTTTTCAAGCGCGCGTGATGTTAGCGTCAGCACCGTTGTCTGGACTCTCATTTACCACTCACGTCGACCAATCAGATTGCGAGTTTAGCGGCAATTGTGGTAAAAAGTATATTTCAACTGTTGCGCACTTGTTACTTGTGGAACTGGTTTCATACGCATGCATACATGTATGGTATAAAAAAAAAAGATTTGCGTGAACTTCGCATAACTTGAGCAGCTGCGATCAGCTTTTAGTGTTTAGGTAAGAGGTTTATGCAGTAGTACCGGCATTAAACCAAGTAATGCATATATAATAAACTAGGTTCATGTCTTCTTAATTTATTATTTTTATCTTTCAGTGTCTGAAATAGCCATCTCCCATATTTTTATTTAGATGGAAGCAATTGTTGAGGGTTTTCAGTCAGACCTCAACGCCCAACAAGTTCTTTCTCAGCTAAGAAATACTACTCAACCAATAAAAAACGATACTATTAGGCCGCAACAGATCTTTGGAGGAGACTTGGTTATAGCAGTGAATATACTTGTTCTGATAGCCAAATACAATGGTAACCAAGGCAACGTGAGTTCCACAGAAGATTTCGAAAACTACGCACATGTAGCCAGTAATTTGCTGGAACCGGTAAACAGCAGAACTTGGAAGGAACTATACAAGGTAAGTTAGTTGTTCTCTCTGTTAGCAAATAATAATAATAATGATGATAATAATGATGATAATAATAATAATAATAATAATAATAATAATAATAATAATAATAATAATAATAACAGGTTACGCTTTGCGCCCTGTGTTGCTTTATAACACTGTGCATACAGATAGTTTTACTGCATATAATAATAATAATAGTAATTGCCCACTTGTTGAGTGCGGAACTGCGCACTTGTTGAGGAAAGTGTTGTGTCTCTAAGCTACTGGGAGTGGCTGAGACACAATAAACATTACCCAGTAGAACATCCGGCAACTGGAGAAAATTGAATAATAATAATAATAATAATAATAATAATAATAATATTGTTTTGAAAATAAATGAAAGTTAAAAAGAATTACATTTCTATATAATAATAATAACAATAATAATAATGGGATTACTATCTGTTAATGAATGTATTGAGAATGAACAGAGAATGCTTAACCATTATCTTGCAAACAGCGAAGAAGATTTGCTGAAGTATATGGCAATGGAAATGGTTTGGTGAGTGAAGAGATAGAAAGTACAGAGGAGTTCAAGAGGAGGAAGGCGAATGAGGAAAAAGAAGAAGAAAATGAAGAAAAAGAAGAAGCTGCATGGTCGGTTTGAAATAGAAACTGAGGAGAAAAAGACCGAGATCTCATGGAACTGGCTAACCAAGGGTGACCTGAAGAGGGAGACGGAGAGCCTGCTGATAGCAGCCCAAGACCAGGCATTGAACACAAACTCAGTAAAGAAGGATATCTACAACATCAGTGGAAGCCACAAGTGCCGATTACATTTACATTTACATTTACCAAAATAAGAGCAGTCCCTCTCTTCGAGGCTTATGTGCTCTGGTCGCGGTCAAGTTCTTACATGTTCTTAATTTGTCAGCTGACAAACCCCACCCTTAAAAGGGTTAATATTTGGAGCTATAGCCAACATGGCGGGCAAATTGTTCCATTGTTTTATAGTTCTAGATAGGAAGCTGTACTGAAGGTAAGTTTTCTTCTCGTTAGGTATTCTATAGGATTTAGTGTGAGTATTTCTGGAGTATCTCGTAAGTGGCATAATGATTATGCAGGGAAAAGGTGAAAGTGTGACCCATCTTGTCAGTGCGTGCAAAATAATAGCACAGAAAGAACATAAACACCGCCATGAAAAAGTCTGCCTAAACCTTCACTGGTTTCGTAGTATGGCTACCAGGTGAGCGACCACTGGTACCAGCATTCCCCAGAGAGGGTCCTGGATGATGAAGACAAGCCTAAGATCTTATGGGACTTCGACTTTATGACAGACAGGGAGATTGAGCATCGGAGGCCTGACATTTTAGTCTTCAAAAATGACCCACGGGAATGCCACCTGATTGATGTTACCAAAACATTGCAGTGAAGGAAGTTTAAAGCTTGCTAACTATGCAGAGTTAAAGGTTGAGGTTGCAAGGATGTGGGGGCTACCTTGCTCAAAGGTGAAGGTTATTCCATTTATAATCGGATCATTGGGCTCTATCCCAGTGAAACTAAAGAGCTACCTAGACCAACTGGACATTGACCACAGCATCAATGTTCTCCAGAAATCTGCATTGTTGGGAACAGCGCACATCCTGAGGAAAGTACTTTCTGTCTGAGGTCCTTGTTGTGACTTGACAGTTGGAACATTTACAAGAACTCCAGAATTACTGTGCGAACTCTAGATAATAATTTAAATAATATATTATAATTATAACTAGCAGTAATCGGAGATTATGGAGACGCGTTCGAAGGAACTTCCGGCGGAAATGAGCCCCAGAAAAAAACCAATAGGGGCGGCCATTTGGAAGACCGTCTACCAAAAAATCGCAAATTTTACTGCATGTAAACCACAGGACAACCAACACGAACCAAATTAGAATTGCGTTCTTCGAACGCGATAAGAACCTTCCCAGAACCCTTTGCACCAGAAAAATTTTCGATGCCAAATAACTCTGTCAATTTTGAGTGTATGAGGATACTACACCACACGCTATTTACACCTACCATAACATACCTATTTTAATTGACTAAGTGCGATGACGTCATCAGCCACGTGACTATGCTCCCAATTGCCATTTAACGTTTTTTTAGGAACATGCTTTGATGAATGCAAATACAGTCAACGTGGAAAGGAATGCATTCGCTTGCAACATTTCCACATGCCCATTATTACTCTGGATTTTTAAAATTAAAGGGGCTACACAGATGAGCAAATAGGAGTCTGGGGACTAGTATCTTTGTATACATGTATCTTTGTAAGGGTGAAATGCAAAGTTAAAATATTTCGTACGTTGGCAGATATAAGTATAAAAATAAGTTCTTTATCAACGTCATTAGTATGAGGTCATGAATCACGTGACCAGAACGCATGGAAGTTGACAGATTTTTTGAACTTTTTGGAACCGTTTCTCAATTTTATTAACTTAAATGAATCCCCGTTTTTCCACCCAGCTGAAATTTATGATATTTTTGTGTATAAAAAAGCGATTATTACTCCTCCAGTAAAAATGAAGGTGACGAAAAAACGTTTTACACGTTGGAAGTCCATCCTTTCCTGATCCTGTTCAGCGACTTTTCAGTTAAAACCTATAAACAAATCTGCATAAGTGGTTTTTATCTTACCTCTTACAAATGGCGTTGGCAGTTTTCCTGTAGCATTTTTCTTTCATACCGATCAGGGGTTACATTTTTTCAGGAGAATATTCCCTACCCCACTCCCCTCGGTCCCCTCTCGGTTAACAAAGGATCCGTGACGTAGATTAAGGAACACATAACTTCAAACTATTCAAATTGACCAATTTATTCCACGGAAGCTGATTTAGTGCTGGAATGTGACAGAAAGCGTGTTACTCACACCAGTTAATATATTCAAGACTATAAAGGTAAATTGCTCCATCTTGTGGTCCTCTTTTCCCGTAAAAACCCACAGCCACTCGTGGGAAGCGCGTTGTCGAGGGAAAAACGAAGGGCGGGGGTCTGGGTTGGGTTGGGATATTCGTGGTTTGTTGGGAAGGATAGATGAGTATTCTCCTTCTGAAGTACCCACCCGCCCATCCCCCGTCATGATATCCTTCCTGGCCTGTGCTGCGGATCCACCTCATTGTTCATACACAGAACAATGGGCCCAATTATCCCCAATTCTTAATCAGTGATCCGTGGAACAAAGGCCAGTTTGGATATTATACAAAGGAATTTGTGACTTCAAACAAAGGAACTGTGACGTACATTAAGGAACATGTGAATGTGAGCCCGTTGGCCTTCTTAACAGCGGGACGGGTATACCACAAAAAAAAAATAGGATTTTGAAGATTTGAAATATTCATAAAAAATTCACGTTTTGCTGAAATAAAAAAAAAATTCGCAGATGTTCATTACGTGACGTGTAGATTTAGATACGAAAATAAAAAAAAATATGTTATGGGCACTTTAACACACACGAGGCCACAAGATCACGAGGCCTCATGTCAACCAATCAGACCAGTGAGACAAAAATATGCATGCATAAATTTGCATGCACTCATGCGACACAAAGCCAAATTTATATCTTCTTCCTCGGCTATGCCATGAGTAATAAAGATTTAATATAGGTATACTTTAAGATAGGTCACGTGATTGTGATCGTATCAAATCAGCCAAGAGTCCACAATCTTGGATCTCCATACAGTATTAACCAAATTTGACTCAAAATTAATTTAAACCAATACCAGAATGCTACATGAAGAAAGATCAAAAATCATAACTGGTACTTTGCAATAAGAGAACCACAGTTTCAATTCTGCAAGACATGTTTGATCAGTCTTGCTCTTCTGTCATTGTCAGCGGCATGTACATGTAATGTTTACTACATGAGCGGGAGTGTTGTATCGGCCTATACAATCACGAGCCGAAGGCGAGTGAATGTATAGTGCGGATACAACACGGATGCAAATGTAGTAAACAACCTTTGAAATTCACATTCACATGTAAATTAGATACAACCACTCGTGAGTTGTATCCGGAATGCAAATTAGATACAACCACTATGTGAGTTGCATCAAGATTGTATCGGCCTATACCTGGTAATCATGTGATTGGAATGGCTCATTTCTATTTGTTAGTACCCTTATGAATTATTAATGAATTTTACAAGTACAATTAGGAAGCTTAAGATGCTCTATTTTTCTCAACCTTGTGCTCTGCAGTAAGGCACTTGCTCACTCCACTTCTCGGAAAAAATGAAATGCTTAAATGTAACGTGCTTAAGTATTCTGAAACAAACTTGTTTACCTGTAGAAAGGCAATCAAATTGCAAACTTTTTTTACAAGCCCAACCAGTGCCTTGCTTAAAGTGAAAGAATAATGTAATTTTACTATAATAATTACAATATTCAGCTAGGTACATGTATACCAGTATAGTTAATCTTTTTTTATGTCTGAAAAATGTATCAAGCAATTCAAGATGCTCACTTCCTATATTAAAGGGGCAGTATCACGAGGTCGAAACTTGAAAACGTCGGCCCACGTTTTCAAGTTTGATTCCGCAAATTCAAAAAGGCCGTCGAGAAGTCGAGGTATTTGTTGAATCAAAAGTCCGTTTTGATAGCCGGAAGAAAGAAAAAAATCACTTTTAACAGTGATATGTCCAAAATTCCGGTGCACGAATAGTGAACAGTGCCGCGCGTGGAACCTCGTGATACGGCCCCTTTAAGTAACAATCCGTGTAAGAAGTAGGCAATTCTCTCTTGTTCCGCTGAATTTCGCTTTCCCCACGTAAGAATGTTTAGATTTTCGTACTGAGAATACGTCAACCTATGAACAACATGGTTTTGAAATAAAATTTACTGAAACTTTATTTTAAAGCGATGTTTCTTTTGTGTTACAAGATTTCATCCAATCGTGAGACTCCAAAACAATGGCCAAGAAAGACTTTCACTAAAAGGGAATCAATTCGTAAACTAGAGATACATAAATGCGCTGCCTGATGAAGTTATGGTAGATTTTCATGTTTTAGCCAATGAGGTGGACGGTTTCAACAATAGCACAATTCACACCTTTCTGCATTCCGTGCATTTGGGTTGCCTACTTCTTACACGGATTGTTACTTAATCAAATTGTTTCTCCCAGGAAACATCACATACTCTACATTTACGGCCATGGACTGTGGACATAAAAGTCTACACCACATTGTAAACCCATTGCAAATGTGTGATCTTTCTAAGGTACATGTACGTTGATTTAAAATTGCTAATACACTAGTTTCCATGTAAATAAGAATAATTGGTTGTGGGTTTATATTACATGCATGTTTATATTATGTTTTCATCATAAATACTGAACATTTACATGCATATTTTGGGCCTCTTCATGCATACTGTACGACTGCTCCAGCACAGTGTTTAGTTATACTATGCCTATAATGGACTATACTGCATGCTCAGAACGTAACTTGCAAGAAATTCTCTTTCATTGCATATAGCGATAGTAATTGCATTGCCAATTTCATTCAGAAAACCGTTTTGACTCATGAGTTCTTAGGAAGATGGTTCTTAATGAAGAAAACTAAGAAAACTGAATATTTATGGCCCTTGGGGAGGTTTCGCAAAAAAATTTCTACCATTTATTGGTAATAAGTAACAACTTATGTCAGAACCATAGCCCAGTGTTTCAACTAGCCACAGTGTTTATTTATGATAATCAGATCTCCCCAGATAAATAAATGAATTAAAAAAACATGAATAAAAAAAATTATAAGGTGATACCAACGTTTATGTAGCAAAGTTAATGCAATGGCCACCAGTCATTCATGTGGTTAGTTTTCTTCCTCTGTGCATGGGCTGAGTTGCATGATGTGTAGCATGGCATTGTGACATAAACTGTATGTGCAGTAAGGATGCACATAAACAATAAGACAGTGTGAACATGCTTCAATTAAAAGTTTTCTATTTCAACATACTGTTGAAGAGGCATCCCTTGGTATATTCAGTATAAGCATAAGGTGGATTTTCTACAACAACTGAAACAGTGAATGGGATTTTTTTACAATGACTAAAATATTTTCAATTAATAATGATACTCGCTGTAGAAAGCATTGTAGTGTTATTACATGTATCTGACCTTCTCTTTAAACCATTAAAGGGTCATTCTCAACCGGGTACATTGCTTTCTGAGGTTCTGTTTGTGGCCATTTTTGGGTGCTGCGAAAATGACCACCCAGTGATTATTGCAAAAATTTAAGGTTGTATTGAGGTACATGTACATTGAAACATTGGCAAACTGGATTTCTTTCTTTCTCAAAAACATGAAAACAAATAGTTAAAGTAATAAACAAATAAAAAAATTTTGAAGAGCTGTCAAAGTGATTTAGATCACTTAATGGATAGGACATTCGTCTTAGTGAATTGGTTATATACAAGTACATGTACGATTTGATCATACCCAGATCATAAATAGAGAGTTTAAGCATCATAACAATGTTCTTACCTTTTTCTAAAGTTTTGTAATCTTCCAAGTGAATGTACCCTGGTTGATATAGGGAAGATATGGAATATTGTGACAAGTTTAATAATAACCAGTACATTTTGTCAAATCAATTACCTTATTCTGTGTGTCAGAAAGTCTTTTTAATGTATTATCATTTTAATTGAAATAAATAAATAAATATATATATATATATACAATTATGTATATATATATATATATAATACATTATAAAATGCTCTAGGAAATGCGCGCGCTATGATTGGTCAAACCGAGTTCATTATAACTCGATAAAGCACGCGCGTGACGTAAGCTTCATTAAAACCGTTTTCATTTTATAAAAGAAATAAAAAACTTGTTCCTCGTGCATTATTGAGTTATAAAGCACTTGGGAATTTTTAAGAACACTCGAGAAGTGCGAGAAGCACTCGCCTTTGGCTCGTGCTTCTCTGCACTTCTCTCGTGTTCTTAAAAATTCCCGCGTGCTTTATAACTCAATAATGCACTCGGCGCGTTTTTTATTTCTTTATTAAAAAGACTTTCTGACTAATACTTACTGATTAAAAAGACTTTCTATATATATATATATATATATTCAGATACTGATGTATTATAAATCAATGTAAATGGTGTTATTATGCAACATACATTATTATTTGACATAACATTCTAGAGTGCAAATATGCATGACATAACGAGTGCAAATATGTGTAGGAAATCGTATGAACATGATTATGGGCACGAGTGATGTTTAGAAAGTTCTCAAAATTAGCGGTGAGTGCAATTTGGGAACTTTCAAAACATCACGAGTGCCCATAAATCACGAAATGCACGAGTAGTCCATACGATTTCTTGTTTATAATATTCTCAACAAAATTTTGGTGAGGCCGTCACGGTACACTGCGCGCGACTTTCAACTTTCACTTTTGCGCAACTTTCGTATTGCACTTTATAAATTTGCACTCTATAATCTATTTATGCATTCGTCATTGACCAATCAGAAACTGTATATTTTCTTGAGTATATATATTATAATACACTTTATTAAAACTGTAGTTTTAGGAGAAGATTTCTGTCATATAATAAACAATTTATTCAGTGAAAAGCTGTGAAATACGGCTGGGCATTTTTACTCGTCAGTAAATACTCAGCCATATTACACAACTTTATGCTGACTGACCTCTCAACGCATTTTTTTTGCTGCCCCCTCAAACTCTATAGTTGGTTTTCACGTTACGTCACGGCGGCCATGTTGGTGTACAACTAAAAAAGAATTTTAATGAACTTCTTTTGTTATGTACACCAACATGGCCACCATGGCCTTTGTCATTTGAGTCCCACAGGACTGAAGGTCACGTGAGTGAAAACCATCTATATATTTAGTATGAACCCTCCCAACACCACAATTAGCATCTTTGAAAAGCAGGCCATGTGGTGTTCACATGTTTATTTACAGGATTTACATGAACGGCGCAGGTTTTTTTTCAACGCGTTGTTGTAGTTCTTTTCTGGTCTATAGTCTACGGAATACATTACATTAATTATAATATATTATTTCCGGTTTCACTTGTAATAATAATAATAATAATAATAATAATAATAATAATAATAATAATAATAATAATAATAATAATAATAATGTGTATATGAACCGTGATCATCTGGGTAAGATAATGTGATCATTTGAAGGAGCTCCCATCTGGCCAAGTAGCTCAATGGTAGAACGTTTGTAGCGGAATCGATATAGAATATGTTCCCATATGTTCCCACACATCATTGCCCCCATGTAAATGTTGCATGTCACGAGCAGAAATGCAAGGAAAGAAAAAGCGTCGTAAGAATGAACAGAGGCAAGTTACAAAAGCAGAAGTATTGAAAAAGCAACAAATGATGGAGACATAATGCATGTTCTAAATGTTTACACGAGAATATGTTCCCAGCTAGGTTAATTTTATCATCATGGCTTTCGAAAAAAAAAGGAAAAAAAGGCTTAGAAAGGGAAACGATTGAAAGTATATATAGCTGGATTTTTGAAAAGGTGGTCAACGAAAATTTACTCAATTTTATTACAACAAGC
Organism: Cladopsammia gracilis; assembly: GCA_022457155.1. Classification (NCBI taxonomy): domain Eukaryota; kingdom Metazoa; phylum Cnidaria; class Anthozoa; order Scleractinia; family Dendrophylliidae; genus Cladopsammia; species Cladopsammia gracilis. The sequence goes on from JAJGOT010000136.1 coordinate 322,507, forward strand.
CCGAACAAAGGTTTTTATGACCCCAGTCAGCCCATAAATCACAGAGAAGAGAGAAAAGGAACGAGAGCGAGAAAAAAAAAAAAAAAGACTAGCAACAGTCTTTAGTTTTTATATTTTGGGGTTTAGAGAGTTTTTGAACGACAGAAAATCAAGGCCAAGCACACTCAGAAACGCATACAAGTACTTAGGGCGATATCGTTTTAAAAACTCCAGGTATACATTCATTGAAGATTTTATTGACCCGCCGTATCCATTTGTTATCAGCAGAAGCGATTTCATGTACGTTCTTTGCTGATATTCTGTTAATAGTATTCTAATCCCTTTCGAAATTCATTTGCAGGGCGGACAGAACAGTAGTCAAATCTTGGTAAAAGCAATGGATGATTATGGAAAAGGAGTCGTTGGAACATTTAATACAACGACAAAATCCAAAGTTGTTGGAACCAAAAACTTGATGTTGAGGATTGACCGCCTACCGGTATGAAAAAACGTTTTTTCGCTAAATATGGTAATAGTCTCTTCTAAAATGCATTAAGGTGGCTCGACTGGGTTTTTGAGTGACCATACCGTTTAGCTTTGAGAAACTTGTGTACCACCACAAAAGATCCAACGGAAAATCGATTGCAACAGCTATACTAGAGAAAGATTAAAGTTTCAGATGAGGTAAGTTTTATTGAAATCGGAGTTGCCAAGGCAACGTTATGACGTCACTCCCTGTTTTACATAATACCGAATTACTTGTCATCAAGAGATAACGCTCTCCGGATCTTCGACCTGACGTACTTGTCGTACTAAGACCAAAATAACATTTTGGTCTTAGATGAATTTTATACCATCCAATTACCTTGAGTGGAAATCTCTGCGAAATCGTCCATTTGAATTTTATAAACGTTGGCTTGAATATTAACTGGTCTGGAGTGTTATTTAGCGTTTTTGTCAAAAATTTACGCTACCCTTATTAAAATGATCACGAATTTAAATGCGATCGATGAATTTTTTTAAAACTTAGTCCTCATAAAGATTAATTAATATTCAATACAACTGCCAAGTTTCAAATTCATTGAAACGTTCTAAGGCTGTCAATTTACAGCCTCAACGTACGAAAATATTGAGCTGATTTTCACGAAAGTGGTTTGTTGCTCTCATTATGCGTCTCCATTGTCTTGAATCGCCATGCAATTGTAAATTTCAGTACATAATTAATTCATAAACACTTCATTGCTTTGTTTTAAGTGTTACATGAATTCATGATGTACTGAAAGCTACAATTCCACGGCGATTTCATACAATGGAGATGCATAATGAAACAACAAGCCACAAGCGCGAAAATCAGCTCAATATTTTCCTGAGTTGGCGCTAAAAATTGACAGTTTTAGAATATTTCAATGAATTTGAAACTTTGAGATTGTATTAAACATTAATTAATCTTCATGAGGACTAGGTTTTAAAAAATTCATCAATCGCTTTTTAATTCGTGACAATTTTAATAAGTGTAGGGTCAATTTTTGATATAAAAGCGAAATAGCACTCCAGGCCAGTTCATATTCAAGCCTGAATATTTCTGAAATTCAAACGGAGCGGTTTCCTTGAGATTTTCACCTAAGCTATTTGGATGGTATAAAATTCATTTAAGAAAAATAATATTTCATCAAGCCTTGTAGACATAAGTTTTATCAACATTTCAAAATTGTTTTGTTTTTTGTTGTATTTTAACACCTTAAAACTTCATTCGAAATTTTCTCGAAAACGCTTCCATAGAAATTTGTAAAATTTTGTAGACCTTAGGACAAGTACGTCAGGTCGAAGATCCAGCGAGCGTTTTCCAAAATTATCATTTGATGACAAGTAATTCGGTATTATGTAAAACAGGGAGTGGCGTCATAACGTTGCCTTGGCAACTCCGATTTCAATAAAACTTACCTCATCTGAAACTTTAATCTTTCTCTAGTACAGCTGTTGCAATCGATTTTCCGTTGTATCGTTTGTGGTGGTACACAAGTTTCTCAAAGCTAATTATAAACGGTATGGTCACTCAAAAACCCAGTCGAGCCACCTTAATAATTCATGTGAGAACACAACGGAAATCACTACAGTGAAGGAGGTTTGAATGTCCGGTCTTAATTTGCATAGATTTTGGCGATTTTATTCCTTCGTTTACTCCGCATTTAATGATTAGTTTAAGAAGCTATATCAAACACTAGAAAGAGTGTTTCATCAGCTATCCAAACACCTCAAAGTGGGTTTAAAAAATCTCGGCTGCGCCTCAATCGTTTCAACCCACTTCTCGGTGCTTGGATATCCTGATGAAACACTCTTCCTCGTATTTGATACATCACCTGAAAGATCATTCAGCAAACGTGTTACATGGAATTTAGTTTTTTTTTTCTTCAGCATTCACATTGTAAATGGTTGAGTGATAAAAACGTTTCATGTACATGTAGGTCAATACCGAAATGGAAATTATCGACAAACGAAAGCAGAATCTGACTTTTCTTTATTTTCTTTTCCTTTCAGTTAACATCTAGAGGAAAAGGCCTGAATATCACATACAACAAAACCTCCATCTATTTGCCTCCACAAGTGTTCAATTCATCTCGAGATTCTCGCGTAGTAACAGTGGTTTATCTGACGTTAAACGATGTTTTACTACTAGCAAAGGAAAATGAGCACGAAGATGGCGCGGCTGTCTCAGCCAATACGACGATCGTCTCCAGTACTGTCTACCCCAGGTCCCCAGACGTTTTAAGCGAACCGGTCAAGATCGTCCTACAGAACAAAAAGGTATTCTTCATCAATATTCTAAAATCCAAACTGCTTATTCTTCACAGCGCTTCTTTTAACATGTTCCTTATATAAGTAATAGTAATGGTCATGACAAGTTTCATATCAATACATCACGTTGCTTTGGCGGTTGAGTGTCTCCTTGTGCAAAACAAAAACAAGTATTTTTCACTCTGTTTGTAGACTTTTCTAAAGTGTGAATGCAAATCGGTCTTTTGAATAGTCGAACGGAACAGAAACAATAGACCTCTTTAGCTTGTACATTTTGTTTACCCAATGTAGGTCATGTGATGTTACCCTAGAGAACTGTTTCTTTTAAATTTTGTTTCCTTCACGTGTTAATATATGCATAATTTATGAAAAGACAAAGAACAAATTCCCTTGAGAACATCACATGACCTACAATGGGAAAACAAAATGTACAAGCTAAAGAGGTCTATTATAAAGAAAATTTTGATGTGTTTTAAGAATGTCTTTAAAATGCAAATTCGGTAGCCACCTTGGACACAGGCGGCCCAGGCTCATGATTAGATTACTCTGAAACGTGACTCGCGCTTAGCGGCTTTATGGTGGTGTTGTGTTACAACAGTTTGAATTTATAAAGGTTTGTATGAAAAAAAAAACGGTTTAGAAATTATTCTTGAATATATGTTAATTTTGACAATAAAATCGACTTGCTTTAATGCCTTGTTGTCTTTTCTGTTGTCCTATGGCTTTTCAAGCCGATCCGAAGCCATTTGGGTGAGTTATGACTTTTTTGGTTTTCCACCGCTAAGAAGAAGGAAAGGCTGCACACTCGATTTCCGACTGCCCGCCGATCGAGGCGAATAAATCCTCTGAAAATAACCCTGTCGACTCAATTCCTCCGCAGAATCAAAGAAGAGGCTTAAGCGCTTTTTCTCAGCGAGATTCCAACTCAACTCCTTCCTCGCAACGCACGTTACGAAGCGCTGAATCCCACTCAACGAACCTTCTCCATCTTCGAATCATCCTGCCTGGAGCCGCCATGGACACATCGGAAGCCCGCATTGCATGCCGGGCCAATAAAATAACCCTAACTGGGGGAGGGGAGCGCACAATTATCAACACGAAATCTTCTTTGCTCCAGCGTCCCCTGGGGAGACTTTTGTCCAGCCCCCTGAAGGAATCATTGTTTCGATAAATCAATCAAAACAACGAACAAAATATATTTGGTTTATTGGGAAAAAGAGCCCAGCATCAAATTCAGCATATCGATATTAGTAAAACTACAAAGTTTTGTAAAGATTGCTAGAAAACTGACGAAGATATGAAATTTTGAAATTGAGCATTTTTACAAAGAAATGTATGGTGGACGGGCATAGATTGCCCGTCTAGCCTCGTTTCCGTGTTTTTCCCATACATTTCTTTGTAAAAATTAGGCCAGAGTACTAAGTTTCAAAAGCTAATATCTCCGTCAGTATACGAGCAATCTTTACGAAACTTTGCAGTTTTACTAATATCGATGTGCTGATATTGATACTGGACTCTTTTCCCCATTAAATTAAATATATTTTCATGCCATGCTAGCGTGATATTGGTGTATTGAAATTAGAATCGTGGTAAACTTGAAGCGGAATATATTTTTAACATTTTGTTTAGTTTTTAGTTAATACCATTTTTCAATCACTCCTATCTTCATCTTCACTGATTTTATGTCATCATTTAAAGATGAGTAACTCCTCTGACGCAATTTCACAACTAAAGTGCGTATTCTGGCGACCAGAAGAATCTGCGACATGGAAGACCGGCGGCTGTAGACTTGCGCCCAGCGAATCTGATGTTACTATGACAACATGTGATTGTGACCACCTGACCACCTTCGCAGCACTCATGGATCCATATGGCTCAACTGTAAGTTAAACAGAACACTGTTTACTTTGCAAATATTACTCAAGCATTGAACCAAAAACATTTCAAGTTGGCAAAGTACAATTATAAAAGTTGTGAACCACATTGGGTTAAATTGACATTGTGAATACTGTAAAGCATCCAATGGATGAAAGAAGTAGGTTTTTGTTTTTTTTTCTTTCAGACTACACACAATTTTAACTATTATATATAGATAGGCTGAGCCTAATAGCGTCGCTCTGTGAACAAGCTTAACTAAGGTGAAACTTAACTAAGATGAAAGGTCGGAAGCACAAGAATTAATATTGACGACCGGGCTATTTTTCAATTTTAGCAATTCTCAACAACAGTATTATGCGATCGTCTGCACAGTACATTTAGACCGTACAAAAGTTCACAAAAACATGTTTTTCTCCGTCTAGAATAACTAGTACGACTACTTTCCGAAAAAAATACATTTGTTGCTTGTCAAAAATTGCCCGAGAAACTGATTTGGAAATCAAAATTGCAAAAATACACACTGGAACAAATTTGCATAAGGCGGCGCGAGTGAAGTCTAAGTCTTGTTTTGTTTACATAAAATCGCTTTTCAATCTATGTAATGAATGAACAAACACATAAAAATGGACAACACAATCTTCTTTCGAAAAATTTTATTCAAATCTCCATTACTTTATGTTTAAAAGCCAAACGCGTACCATTTATAGCGCATCAAGCTTCCTTCGATGAAATTCAAGAAATCGATACAACTGAAGTTAAGCACCTTTTAAAAAACAATTCTCCAAAACTACACAAGAACACACAAAAAAGCCAATCATAGATTGATATCAAGATAAATTCCCATCGAAAAATGTAATTTGTGTTACCTTTTAGTCCCTTGCTTGCTTATTAATTCTTTAAATCTTCGCTCCCTTGGTTGAAATCCGTAATAAATTCTCCCCGCATTGAAAAACGTATGAAGTTGCTCGAAGCAAGATTTTATCCCAGAAAACTCTTCTTTTTCCACTAAAGCGGCTTCTGAGTATCCCTTAAGTAGTATCCCTGTCTTGAGTAGCAAACCGCGAAAAAGTGCAGGGAAATAACGACTTTACTTCTCCGTTAAACACTGACCAGCAAAAGATCTAAATTATAAAAGTGTTTACCGAGCTGACGGCTGTGTAGCCTTACAAAAAACAAAGCCCGAGCTACTGAACCATGTGCGAAGTACGGACGCGTCCGCGAAACATTCCCCTAGCCATGACCATGAAAAATGACCGGCATGGTTCTATGCCTGGTTCTATGAGTATGGGGCTCCGCGCGGGCCTTCGGCCCGCAGAGCTCCGCTGCAACGTAATGGTTTCCGCTGTTGTTTCGGCATTTCATATCAAAAACGGAACAAGAATTAGCTGTACACAGCTTGAACCCATTGCAGTATTGATTCCCGAGTGTTTTGAGTGTTATTATGGAAAAACATAAAATTAAGACTAAACTACATTCACTACATTAAATAGCCGACACTTGAAACCTCGATCACTAAGCAAATGGCAAGTTGTATAAACTGACAGAACTTGCCAGAACAAAAATACCACAGCAATAAGCGGCGAATGGATATCTTCATGTTAGCTGCCATATTTGCCCTTACTATGGAAATCAGTAGAGTGGTAAAACGGCCGCTTCAAATCTGTACCACGTGGTGTAGTTTTTGTGTACCACGTGATGCGATTTTTGTGTACCACGGTTTTTTATTGCAGTGAGTGATCAAAACAAGAGACGTCGACTGCCAAATTCGTTGTATCGCGATGCGCGAAATGCAAACTTCGAAAGTTTTCTGTTTTTTCTGTTCCGTCAATCATCTCAGTTTTAATTGAAGACTGAACATGAGATCGATTTATGAAAAATTAAATAATACCTGCAAACTGTAAAATACCTGTAATCGGCGTGATTAAAAGACCAAAACGGAATTATGATCAAATTTGTGCGCCCGATTCCGAAGAGTGTACCGTACGTAAGACAAACTTATAGCCGAATCAAATCAAAATCATCTTCAAGATTATTTCTTTCAAATATTTAGTTCATATTCAATCACATCGCATCTTGTTTTTGTATGTTTTCTTTTTTTTTTTCGTCGTTCCTACCTACATATTGCACATACTATTTACAGCGGTCTTACCCAAAGCGGTATAAAGGAGTCACCACAAGGAATAAATTATCACTTCGTAAAAGAAGTTGTTCGGTGCAACTAGCCATGGCTGAACAAGCACAGCAAAATCAAGTTCCCCAAGTTCCACAACTTCAAGTTCCTCAAGCGCAGCAGCCTGCTCCCGTTGCTTAAGAGAACGTTAACCCGCCTGCTGCTCCTGGCGCCGCCCAAGAGGTAATTTTCTTGCCTTTTCTTTATTCCCGTTCCTGTGGTTTCTTCCTTCGCCCGCGTGTCATTTATTTCATCGTCATCCGTCTCTGGCTTATTGTATTGTTTATGGCTCCAAAGCAGAAGTTGTTTACGGCATTTTGGTATTTTCCTGACTCTGTCGAGCGTTTTGTTAGTTCCAGGGACGAAAATTGCTAAATTGCTCGTTCCCCTGGTATTGTATTGTTTGTGGCTCCAGAGCAGAAATTGTTTACGGCATTTTGGCATTTTCCTGACTCTGTCGAGCGTTTTCTTAGTTACAAGGACGCAAATTGCTAAATTACTCGCTCCCTGGTATTGTATTGCTTGTGGCTCCAGAGCAGAAATTTTTTACGGCATTTTGGTATTTTCCTGACTCTGTCGAGCGTTTCGTTAGTTCCACGGACGCAAATTTGCTATTACTCGTTCCCTGGTATTGTATTGTTTGTGGCTCCAGAGCAGAAGTTGTTTACGGCATATTTGGTATTTTCCTGACTCTGTCGAGCGTTTTTTCTTAGTTACAGCGACGCAATTTGCCTAATTACTTGTTCCCTGGTATTGCATGTATTGTTTGTGGCTCCAGAGCAGAAGTTTTTAAAAAGTCTTTTGTTTCCTGACTCTGTTGAGCGTTTTGCATGTTAGTTACAGGGACGCAATCCCTGATATTGTTTTGTTTGTGGCTCCAGAGCAGAAGTGTTTATTACGGTTTGTTGGTTACATATACTCGTATCTGTTTTATCTTGCTTACTGGTAAATTATTTATCTGTTTTCCGCTATTTATTTGTGTTCGTTTCCTGCTGCCTACTTGTTTTCGGCTATTTATTTAATTGCTTTCTGTTTTGTTCAATGTTTGGCGCCTCTAGCCCCATGGCTTAAGTTTGTTTTGCGGGAATTTTCTATTTCAATCCTATGTCTGGGTGTTATTTCGTTGTCAGGCAGTATCCTGGTTGTGCAAGTATATTTTGTGTTAATGCAGTGAAAGTTGTTTTTTATTATAGGTTATAATTTTCACTATATTTTGGCCTATGCGTATTTTGTTTTGTCTCGATTTTATTTCTTCTCCGTTTTGCTTCTCGTTTTGTTTTATTGTGTCATGCTGCGTCTATGGATTTATTTGTTGTATGGCCGTTTTTGTTTCCTGGCCTTGTTTAAGGTTTTAATTATCACGTTTTGGCATATTCTTTTCAGCCTCTATTGTTCTTTGCCCCTTGTTTTTAGCCCCTTTTTTCACCGCTGCTCGTTAGAATTTGTTTTATGCATGCGTACATCCTTTTGCACCTCCTTTATTCTTTATTTGCATATATCCTTGTTCCCTTTGCTTCAGCCTATTTTCCTTTACGCGTGTTTATGTTTCGCCTTCCTTTATTCCCTTACTCTTGGAATGACTGTTTGGAACGGGAATCTTATTCCCTCTCGGATTACCGGGGCTCCAAGCTGTCATTCCCTGAGTCCCGTCGCGCTTGCCCCTTTTTACCCTCTCACACGCCTTTTCTTTTGTCTTTCCCTTGTAGCCTCCCATTAAGCGCCTTCGAGTAGGTCATTTTTCCATTCCACACTGGGAGATGTCGGATGATTTCAACCCTATTAGCCATTCTGCTCCCCACCTGCGTTGGGTTGATTATAGGGGTATGCCTTTAGACGTGACTCAGGAAGTCCTTCACGGCTCCTCTAGCGTCCTCTCCCCAAAACGTCCCCTCCCCCAGTAATAGGCGTGTTTCGGAATGGGGCAGGACTTCGTGTTAGCCCCCCCCCCCCCCCCCCCCAATCGCTTGTTTTAGTCTGGGGTATGTTATAGTTTAGTGTGGGTGTTTTTTAGATTGGGGTCCTTAGTTTAGTCTCCTTTGTGTTGCGGGTGTCCATTTGCATCCTTTTCTGTGGCCGCCAGTCCTCCATATCTCAAAGGAGTACAGGTAAGACCGGTGTAAATAGGATACTATTTACAGCGGTCTTACCCAAAGCGGTATAAAGGAGTCACCACGAGGAAGAAATTATCACTTCGAAGAAGAAGTTGTTCGGTTTGTAACTTGCTCTTGCGTCACCTACAGCCTTGTCATCTTGCCTGTACTCCGCTCCCCTTGGCCACTTTCTATCCCGTCCTTCCCTCCCTTGTTATACTACTTTTGCCTCCGTATATGAAAGTGGCCGCCAGTCCACCATATCTCAAAGGAGTACAGGTAAGACCTGTGTAAATAGGATACTGTCAATTTACATTTGCATATTATTACCGTTGATGCAAGACCGGTCGACCGTAACTGTAAACAACAGGAAAAGCTCAAACTTCTCGGCTCGCCAGCGGAGTCGATTTTGCCAGCATCTAAATGAAATATTCCATGGAAGTTGAAGAAGGTTTTCCCCATCTCTAGTCGTCGAATTTTTTTCGATACAAACTTTTGAAGCAGATAAAACGTCCAAAGCCAGCGGAGCTCACTAATTTAATATGCCCGATGCAAATCAGATTTACAAGCGAAGAAACGAATTCTAAGGTAAAAATCGACGGATAAAATTAACTTTCTGAATTCCTCTCCTGTATCCATCTTCTTCGATTAAACATCCTTTCTTGTCAGCTCTCCGAATAAAATTTCTCGCCATTGAACTCTTCGAATCAAACTTAGGTAATCTCTCAACGCGCTAAAATAATACCAGATTCAACTCGCTCTGTGTTAATCCTGCCTCCCACTGAGATGATTGACGAAACAGAAAAAACGGAAAACTTTCGAAGTTTGCATTTCGCGCATCGCGATACAACGAATTTGGCTGTAAAATGGCGTTCAACAGGAACCATGTTTTTGTCGGCGTTGTCCTAAACTCCATGATGGCGCGAGAAGAAAGGAAGGCTTCACGAAAAAGCAGCGTCACGTGGTACACAAAAATCGCATCACGTGATACACAAAAACTACATCACGTGGTATACATTTGAAGCGGCCGTTTTACCACTCTACTGATTTCCATAGTATTAAATGTCAAACGAGCTAAAAGGTGTCGGTGTAAATCGAAACATCTTCGGATCTCCCTCGGAAATCTTCGGACATCTTTAGCAATTTTCGGAAAATTGTCAAAATGATCAGAAACGTGATCGCGAAAAGCTGGAATCAATTACCGCCATCAAAGATTAACATGTTTGATTCTTACATGTAATTTGTTCTTCTCATTGAAAAAAAATATATTCTTTGACAATCTTATGCCGTTATCTATTAATTGATCCTCCGATGTTTTTTTTAAAATCTTGTAGGGGAATGAAGATGACAAAGAAACTCTGGAAATTATCTCCATAGTTGGCTGTTCCATTTCATTGCTAGCTGTTATTATCACCATCATTACTCTGACTTTGCTCTGCAGGCCGGTCAAGACAAGAGTTGAAGTGCTACTAAACTTATGTACAGCAATTGCAATTACTTGTGCACTTGTTATTTCCGAAGGGTTCGCAAGAAACAAGGCATGGTCTTCTTTTCTAAAACCCTTTTATTTGTTATTATTATTACTATTTTTTTTTTTTTTGGGGGGGGGGGGGGGGGGGGGGATCTTATTTTACCGACGAAGGACCAAGACGGATCTGCATGAAAATAAAAAGAGTTAGTTCAGATAAAAGAGGAGATCTCTGAATGTCAATGATGAAGTAAGCAGAAAATACAAAGTTATGTTGGACATGCCAAAACGTGGTTGCCATGCAAACATTACACGTTACACGAAACGAGGAAACGAGGATAGGAGGGAAGGAGGTAGAGGGGAGAGGGGAGAGGAAAGAAGGTTGGTATTTCCGTTTTTGTGCTTTTGCAGGAGGATAAAGTTAACTGTTTTCCTGCAATCTTTAGGCTGGTTGTCCTGTGGTAGCGGCCTTACTGCATTACTCCTTACTGGCTTTGTTTTCTTGGATGTTGTGCGAGGGTGTACTGCACTACATCATAATCATGTTACCGTTCGGAGGTGAAGCTGCCGTTGGAGACAAAAGGAAGTACTTCTATCTCTTTGGATGGGGTGGGTTTGTTTATTTGGTGTTTTTTGTTTTCTCTACAGATGTTTGGTTAAAGGAAATATATGAATAAGAATGCAAGCAATATCAATATCAGACACATTTTTAAAACCATAAACCAGCTTCCCATCCGCATTGTCCTCTAGTGATCTAGTTTGTCATTCAGCATTTACCGAAAGAAGCGAAAAGGAAATGAAAGCCCGTTCGATAAACCCTTAACTAAAACCATAAAAAGCATCCTCTACAATTTACATATGGTTCCTCACTGACAATCAAAGCCGTCCTGTTTAGAAATAGAAAAACAGTGGCTACATGTGTAGATAAATGGTTGGAATATTCGTTAACTGGTAAAAAGAAGTGTTTTTAGACTAGACGGCCGTATGTTGCTTTTATGCTCTGATATCCATATAGCAGTGAATGTGGCTTTGATTTATGTAATTGCCATTACTATTGCACTCACGGAATAGCTTTGTCAACTTCACCTTCCTGTTACAGTGTAATCACTTGACAGGACAGAATCAAGACTATGCCACGTGGCCATTTATGATCAAAAGAAGTGATCGAAAGTCTTGGTAATAGAAATGTTTTATGGGCGCACCGATAACGAGGAAATGTATGGTTAACCATTTTTTGTTCCAAGTTGATTTTGTTCTTGATATTTTTGTCCTAGGTTTCCCGACCATAATAGTCGCAATTTCATTGGCTGTCACCCAAGCAAATGGTTACGGTAGTACAGCAGTTTGCTGGCTTGACGCCAAGAGTGGATTGATTTGGGCGTTTATTGGACCAGCACTTGCCGTTTTTTCGGTCAGTGGAAATTCATTCTCTTCTGTTCTACTTCATTTAATCAATTAATCCGTTAATTCATTTCATTCATTTATCAAAAAATATAAAATCTTTTTAGGGCTCAGTTGGACTGCAATTTTATTCTGACCAAACTAATGTTTTCTTTGCTCATTGTGCTTCCCGATGGTACTGTTCATAATTGTGCTGTTAATTTGAAAGTTTTAACTTGTGACGTGGAATCCCAACACTAACACCATTCTGAAAAAAAAAAGAAAAAAAAAAACGCTAGGATTGCTTAACGTTTAGAGCAGTTTACAATTGAATTTCGAAAGTAATTTTGCGATTGCTTTGGTTTTGTATTGCTACGCTTCGTGATTGGCTAAAAATCCTGCGCCACTTTCTCGACCAATCAAAAGTGAAACCGAAGCCATTTGAAAGCTGTTCGAACGTATTTTCCCGCGCTTGGCCCTGCTACTTGTGTTTCCTTCGAGTTGTGATTGGTTCATTGGATTGTATGAACTGTTGTCATTGGCCAGAGTAATTACTTTGGTTTTGATTTAACGACACTCAGTGAAAACTAGTTCCATTTGAAAACAAACAAATAAATAACACTGTTTTATATTTTTACTGCAATGGGTGAAAGGGCTTAAATACCATTTTTTTTAACACAGATAAATGTCGTGGTTTATATTCTGGTGATTCGTCGAATGCTGATACGAGTGGAAGGAAGGGTGAAGGGCACAACCCAGATTGAAAAGTTGAGAGCTGGAGTTAAGGCCTCCGCGGTGATTCTTCCCTTGCTTGGAATCACGTGGCTGTTCGGGATTTTGAGCTTCAGTTCAGATACAATTGCTTTCAAGTACATATTCGCCATCTTCAATTCTCTCCAGGGACTGATGATCTTCATATTCCATTCCGCCCGTGAGGTAGGGAATAAGTAAAATACAATTATTGCTAACACTTCAAGGCTCTAAGCGACCGCCTTCTGAACGAACTTAAGCAAAAGATGTCGGTCGCCTAAGAGAAGTCTATCTGTATTTCAAAGGATTGTTAATTTCTTCATTGCACCCAAAGGCTTACCGAAACTGTGCGATAAATAGAGGCGAACGAGAGCATATAAAATTATTGTAGACGAGGAAGCATCTTGGTTTCAAAATAAATATGTATTTTCACCGAAGGAAGGTAAAAAACAAGCATTTTTATTTAAAATGAATGGCTCTACCTCATGCTACTTATGACATCATATCTCGTTACCATAGCAACCGACAGTTACCAAACTTTACAAAATTTTGTCTCAAGGATACCGTTTTGCTACTGAACAATAAATTCTCTTGAAAGAATCAGAGAAAAACCTTGTGGCATCCTCCTCTCCCCTTCTCTTTGTATATCCGTGGATTAATTTTAATTATCTCAACGGATAATAATAACAGAGAAAATCTAATTCCTTTGAAACTTAAAACTGCTTACCTCTATCGAGCCTCGTCTCCCGAAATAGAAACAGCAGTTGAACTCTTGATCTCTAAATTCAGCTCACGCTTACACCCCATTAATACAACAACAGCAAAAACGTTTCAATTTAAATTCCTTTCTCGAGACTTACATGCGAAACGTATATCCTGTTAGTAGAGCACCCTTCGATCTAAACGTTTTGTTTGGGAATGAAAGCTTTGCACAAAAATGCCTCTTATGTTTCATCAGATAAAGGAAGCTGTCAGTCAACGTCTAGAGATAGGCAAAAACAGTGGAAATCTTCAGAGCAGAGGTACTTTGTATAAAAAGTTACACATGTTTTTGACTTATGTTTTTTCAATGCTAGAAACTCTGTATCTTGTCTGCTGACACATCTATCATCTTCAACAAAAGATCTGAATTAATTACCAAATGCTGATACGAAAACAAGTTCTATGCATGCAATCAAAAGCACCAACCGTTCTCCTAAAATCTCTTCCGCCTCCAAAAACACAGTCTGACGATCGCCTAGTGCGTCAAACTCGAGTGACTGTGAATTTGTATTTTGCTCTGCATCACCATGTATGTGTATTGAGCACTCCTGCGACCGACTGAAACAATTTTAATATTATTGCAAGAACGTTGTCATATAAAATAGGAATTAATTAGCTTGATGATATTCACAGATGATAAAAGAAAGGAAATTTGGTAAGAAATTGAAAAAAAAAAACCCAACTATACGTTCCTGCAACAAAAACAATTAATTTATTTGATAGAAATTTGTTCGGAAGTAATATCTGTTGAAATGTCATGTTTGCGAAAGAATACCTGTGTGAATACCATTGAGGTTACCGAGCTATATTTAATTCAAATATATATAATTTTTTTTAATGACAACGTTGTATACAGCTATTTCATTTAACCTTGTCGGATGAAAACTCAAAGCTTCATGCCAAGATAGTTGGAAGCGACGCAAAAGAAACGTTTTTCCCGCTTGTCGCATCGCTCATTCCAACCTCGTTCCCAGGGTCATCTCCTTCCCGTGGGAAGAAGAGAGACCCTGGGAACGAGGTTGCGCTCATTCGCGCCGTTTCTGAGATATGTCCAGAAATCCAGGCAGAGGGGGGCCACCCTACTCCATTACTGGCATCACAAAGTGTCTTCACCTATAAAAGTTCACCAAAAAACACGAAATTCTGTCACGTATGAAGTAATATGAAAATGACGAACAACTCCCTAAAATTTGAAGTACTCTTTAAACAATACTTGCCTGCATTTCTAGACCTAAGTGAATAAAATAGGAGACATCTGCACACAGGCTAGCGTGTGGGTCAATTATAAAAATAGAATTGGGCTTTGTTGTTGCTTTGTTATCTGTGAGTTCCTTTGCGGTTTACTACAAGTCTTTAATTCCGGAATAATATTTTATTCATTTTCCCTTTTCTTTACTTCTCTTCTCTGTTTTATTTCAGCCACAAAAATGCGATCAAGAGGGACTAAAAATACAGATGAGGAGCCAGAAGGGACGAAAGGCACCACTGAATTATAAACGATTTCTGATGTCCAAAATGCGCCCTTCAAAGGAAATTTGTTGTCACACTCAGATGAATAAACTTTAGTTCCACAGCCACTGGAAAAAGTTGATCATTTATGGACTCTACTATATTTTATGTAAATCTAAATTTCACGGGCTTTTTATCCGACTTGAAAATTTAATGACTTAATATGACTTAGATTTAGTTTGCAACTGCAAAAACTAACGATGAAAGGTAAGGACGTAAATGGTTGAATTGCCCTTAGGTATATATATATGTCAATGTTCACTTACGATTATTTTAGCATAAAAATAGACTATGAAAATAACTGAGCGCGAATTGAGTCTGGTTGAATATTCAGAGAGATTTAAAATGTCTGTAAAATTATTTACTTTTCATCCATAAAAGTA
This sequence comes from Cladopsammia gracilis, assembly GCA_022457155.1. Classification (NCBI taxonomy): domain Eukaryota; kingdom Metazoa; phylum Cnidaria; class Anthozoa; order Scleractinia; family Dendrophylliidae; genus Cladopsammia; species Cladopsammia gracilis. The sequence continues at coordinate 337,669 of JAJGOT010000136.1, forward strand.
CAATGATATAATAGCAAAGAACGAGATAAACATGTTAAAACTGTTTTTTTTTTAGCTGCTCAAGTTCTGTTAGACTGTTTGTTTTCTTTTATGGTTACTAGCTTTATACCACCGACTTCTGCATATTTATTCACACGGTTACAAGTTCCAAGCCCAATCGCGCCATCCAGTGAGCTTCGAATCAAGTTGTCATCGATAATTATAATCACACTCACACTCACTCACTCAGCCGGCTGCAAGGCAGTCGGCCACGATCCTTCTCCACTGTTCATGTTTCCTATCCTGCGCCATCCGTCTGATTTCCTCTGGTAATTATAATCATTTCCTTCAAATTGTTTCCAGATAGATGCAGTATTAACCTCGACATATGACCTATAACGCTTTTTTGTTGTTGTTGAGTGAGTGATAATCGGAATCGGTTAGACAGTTTCATTGTGTTGGAAAGCGGGTATGTAAATGAAAAAGAGAAACAAACGATTGACTTCCAAGATCGAAAGTTTCTTTCCAAGAAACCGAAGTTGAGGTAAGAAAATCCGTTATTATATTCACCTCTGAACAGTGATCGTGCGATTCAGCGACAGAGTGCAGTCAGATGAAAGAGCCCAAATTAAAGTTTTCAACAAAGCGGCAAAGAAAACGAGACAGCAGGCCTTGATGCAAAAGAAGCCCGACGGATTTCTAATTCTGTCCTTTCTAAGACAGGGAAGAAACATCTTATAAATGGAAAAAAAGAGATATCTTATAAATAGAAGAAACATCTTATAAATGGAAGCAACATCTTATAAATGAAAGAAACATCTTCTCACGGTAAATGAACACTTTGGAAATAACTGCAAGGGCCAACGGAAAAGCAAAGTCGTCGCATCCTGGTGGATTTAGTCAGCAAATTTTAAATAAACGGAACGGATTGGAAATATCTTAACTGAAGGAAGGCTGACTGTTAAACTATTCTTTTGTTTCTTTTCGCCAAGATGGCCGCCACCCTCCCCCTCCCCCCCACTTTGTACGACCGAGGGTTAACTGGATAAGGAGATTCCATTGAGCAAAACAGAAGCAGTAGTTTAGTTTAGTAGATAAAGTGCAGGATTGCAAGGATGGAAGTGGATGTTGATTTCATTTTTCGTGACAAGCGGTCAAGAAATCAATATTGCCATGCTTGCGAATTGTTGAATTTTTAGCCGTTATCTTGTCTTTTAGTTAACATTTCTCTGCTTTCATCTTTTTTTTTTGCGATTTTTTTCCTATTTCAAGATAATAAAGCAAGCTTCTGGTTATAATTATATATACGGGGGGTGACAACTCTAATAAACGCTGTTTGAGCAATACTGTGTGGAACTGAAAGTTGTCCCGAAAATTTGGAATATCTTCCCGATTTTTTCGGAGACATTCACGCAAAAATTTCAAACTTCCCGAAATTTTAACAACATTATCTCATGTTTCCCCGAAAATTTTTCGAGTCTCCCGATTCCCGGCAAAATCTTCAGATTCCCGGAAGAATTGTGTTTTTCTCCAGAAACAGGCCTTCTTAGAGTTGTCACCCCCCGTTATATATGAACCGGAACCGTGTCCCTTTATGATATGTTTAGTTATTATTCTGTGTATTTTTATCAGTAAGGAAAAGGTCCATGGCAAGCATTCTAAATCATATTTATTAACGTGCCTGTTACCTGGTCAAGTCAAGTTTATTTAATCTGATCAAGTCAAGTCAACCTGATTAAGTCAAGTTTATTTAATCTCCGTCTGAAGGCTGCCCCAGTATCCCACGCCAAGATCTGTCATTAATCCCCAGTACCCTTGCCAGCACAAGTCTTCCTGCCATTCTGTTTGGAACCCAGCTCTCTTCTATAGCCCAAACAGCGCCGATATATCTCACTGGAGGTGTCTTACATTTCATTCCAACTGGAAATAACTGTCCAGTGTAGAAGCATGCATCTTAACAGCAGTGTGGCGGTGTATGACCTGGAACACTCGAAGTCGAAGACGTTGGCGGGAACCGCGTCTGGATTTTCCTGCCAATTTCTGAACGTGGCGACAGTTCAAGTCAAAGAGCGATAAAAATGAGCTCTGGAAAGCGAGTCGATAAGAAGAACGTTGATATTGATGAAAATTCAAAAAAGTGCCATAAGGTCATAAGCATTTTGTTAATAAAGCAAACAAACAAAAGCAAACAAAAAATCAAAGGCTCCAAAGAGCCAACCCGTGAATAAGAAATGCTAACACGTAACGCAATATTGCGGTAAGCTTATGTTTTCACAATGACACGGTTCAATATATATATTTTTTTAAATTAAACGTAAGGATTTTTGACAAACGCAAAAAGGAAAAAACGGTACATCACTTTCATAATGTTCAGTCTGAAGAAGAAAGAAAGAAAAAAGAAAAAAGGACGGCAGGAGTGAGACTCGAACATGGGGGTAGTTTCTTGGTGTTGCGGATGGTGTGATCACCAAATGACGCCGAAAACAAAAGATTCAAAAGACATTGAACAATACCCACACCACAACACAAAAGCTAACCAACAATGGCTTCCGCAACACCAAGAAACATCCAACATGGGACCTTTCGGCTAACAGTCCGCGCTTTACACCATTCGGCCACCGTGATCACTGGTTTTGGAACAGGATAAATTTAATTACTTCAAGGTAGATACGCATCAAAACGCGTGTCTCGGTTGAAAATTCCTTTTAGATCGATTTTAACGATGCATTAAAGACTCCAAATGCGAAACATCTTTAAGCTTATTGTTGTTTATATTCGTTTACAACAAATTAGTTAGTTAGGTAAACGATTTTTCGTTTGTCTCACGATGGAGTCACTTTAAGATGTTGATCGCGACGTTTCGACTGCTATTACTGCTAGTCTTCATCAGGCGATGAGGTCGATTGGTTACGTGTCGCTTATGTAGCACGTTGGCTTGTTGCTATTGGTGCATTTCGATCCTCGTTATTATTCACTGATTGAGACAGGTCCATATCAGCTCCTTAATAAAGACCCAACCGAGCGTCTGAGTCAGAAACTGTCTATAACAAGATCAGACCTAGACACAAACAACCACCTAGAATATATGGCTTACCTAAGATACACAAGACCAACACACCTTTAAGACTTATTGTATCATGTGTCAATACTTTCGCTTATGATTTGTCTGCTTACTTAGCAGATATCCTGTCCCCACTGACAGGTAAATCAGACTATGCAGTTGCCAACTCTACTCATTTCGTGTCCACCATTAGACTCCAAATGCGAAACATCTTTAAGCTTATTGTTATTTATATTCGTTTACAACAATTTAGTTCTTGTTATCGCTGGATTAACGCGAGGATTCAAGTTGTTCTCAGTTGCGAAACGCATTCGTACTAACTACAAAGTTCACAGCTGAGTGATGGAACGAGTGAGCGGTAATGTAATATTGCGGGGTTTTTGTGAATTAAATGTAACGACTTTAGTCGAACGCAAAGAAACAAAAAACGACAGCAATTTTCAGTTCGAAAAAAAAAAGAAAAAAAATGCGTCCCGACGAGAATCGAACTCAAGTCCTTCGGCTCCATTATCTGATCGCTTACACACTGCGCCACCTAAGATTTGCCTAATTCCCGAGGTCAAATTTTGTTATTTCAACGTAGATATGCGGAAAACTTTGCATCTGAGTGATGGAACAAGTGAGCGAGTGAGCGAGCGAGCGAGCGAGCAAACGAGTGAGTGAATTGGCCACCGTTACCGATAATCCGTTCATTACGGTTGCGCGTATTCACTGGTTAAAAATCACCGTTAATTTGCAATTCATAAACATGCATGCATAATACAAAACCAATCGTGACTTGCTTGGCGGATGATGTTTGCCATGATTACCAAAATGAGCAGCTGTTACATAACAGCTCTTCATTCAATTTATCTGTGCAACGAAAGCGCTCCGTGTTGTCGACCCGCAACTGTCAACTTGAAGTTAATCAACTCTGATAACATATTTATACCAACCTATTTTAATCTAAATTTTTATTATGTATTTAGCATAAGACAGTTCTTTTGAGGTGTTATTTTACAAGAGCGAGCGGAAGACAACTTGATCAGAATTAACAATTTCACCGCACGCAAAATGGTAGCTACCAATTCTTATTGCCAATTTAAGTTAATTTTGACCAATTTTTTTACATCCTTAAATTTTATTTCCATGATGACACATGCTTCCCTTTCAAATATTTAAATATTACTATGTTCCTATAATTTTTTTTTCTGTTAAACCCATGACAACGATAAGAATCTTAAACGAGCTGTTTTTGACGGAATCGTCATTTCTCTACTTTGAAGTTTACACAGAACTCTGATATTTCAAATATTTTAATCTAAAAATTTAGTATGTTATAAAACAAGTACAATACAATATTTAAAAATTCATCAGGTTCTCATACGGGATATTCATGTCTTATTTAAAGTGAATTTAAAACAAAAACATTCGATGATGACACATGCTTCCCTTTTGAAATATTCGGTCAACCTGCCAATTACGGTCCCTTTAATGTTTTTTTTTCTGTTAAACCTATCACAGCGATAAGAATTGCAAACAAGCTGTATTTGATGGACTCGTCATTTCTTAACTTTGAAATTTATACAGAACTCTGATATCTCAGAATATTTCAATTTAAAATTTTATTATGTTATAAACAAGTACAATACAATGCATTATAAAATGCTCAAGGAAATGAGCGCGAGTGTTCTTAAAAATTCCTAAGTGCTTGTATAACTCAACAATGGACGAGGAACAAGGTTTTTTTATTTCTTTTATAAAATAGAAACGATTATAATGAACCTTACGTCGCGCGCGCTTTATCTAGTTATAATGAACTCGGTTTAACCAATCATATCGCGCGCATTTTCTTGAGCATTTTATAAATATTCGATAAAGCATGGGCGAATTCTTGTCCCTTTGTGGTCGTTTTTATTTTATAAAAGAAACAAAAAACGTGTTCCTCGTGCGTTGTTTGTTATATAACCACTTGGGAATTATTAAGAACACTCGAGAAGTGCGAGAAATACTCGCCTTCGGCGCGTGCTTCTCTGCACTTCTCTCGTGTTCTTAATAATAACACCTTCAACCAGTTTGACGAACTGAAAATTTGCCAAACGTCACGTTCAACCACCTGTCCATCTTCTTATTAAAGCTAACAGTTAGCCAACGAGCGCTTCAGTCCTGTATCTGTGCTGTTATGAAAAATTCTGCTAACGCTACTGCCAGCTTAAATTTCCCCGATATGTGATAAGATGGGGTTTTATTGCAACCTCTATTTTTTAGCTGTTTTAACCGAAGTTTTATTTCATGGTCATTTGGTCTTAGGTGAGTGAATATTCTTTCTTGATGTGACGATAATTATACATTAATGTGTTGTTTTATAAAATAGAAACGATTATAATGAACCTTACGTCGCGCGCGCTTTATCGAGTTATAATGAACTCGGTTTAACCAATCATATCGCGCGCATTTTCTTGAGCATTTTATAAATATTCGATAAAGCATGGGCGAATTCTTGTCCCTTTGTGGTCGTTTTTATTTTATAAAAGAAACAAAAAACGTGTTCCTCGTGCGTTGTTTGTTATATAACCACTTGGGAATTATTAAGAACACTCGAGAAGTGCGAGAAATACTCGCCTTCGGCGCGTGCTTCTCTGCACTTCTCTCGTGTTCTTAATAATAACACCTTCAACCAGTTTGACGAACTGAAAATTTGCCAAACGTCACGTTCAACCACCTGTCCATCTTCTTATTAAAGCTAACAGTTAGCCAACGAGCGCTTCAGTCCTGTATCTGTGCTGTTATGAAAAATTCTGCTAACGCTACTGCCAGCTTAAATTTCCCCGATATGTGATAAGATGGGGTTTTATTGCAACCTCTATTTTTTAGCTGTTTTAACCGAAGTTTTATTTCATGGTCATTTGGTCTTAGGTGAGTGAATATTCTTTCTTGATGTGACGATAATTATACATTAATGTGTTGTTTTATTTTTCTTGAAGAGAGTGGATTATTATTTTTGTCGGGAAGAAATTGCCAATGGCGTTTATTTTCACCTCGTGATGAAAAGCAAGAGGCCCGGCGAGAGGAAGCAATTCTATCTTTTTTGTTGTTGTTGTTGCAACATTTTTGTTTCCTTTTACGACAGTAGCTATAACATTGTTTATATAACTTCATACCTGCGGAAAATGTGTGCCTTAATTTAGGCCCGGTTCAGACGCCGAACTTTTCATGAGCCGAATCTAATACCTTGAATTAAATACATGAAAAGTTCGGCGTCTGAATCAGTTAAGAACGGCTATTTGAATTTGGAACGGCTCAGCCGTTCTTCCCGCCTGGCTCAGTCGGGAATTTCGGCTTTGGAACGGCTTTGATTCAAACACGTATTCAAACGCCGAACTTTTCATGAGCCGAACCCAATGTATAAATTATTATAACTTATTTTACATGCAGTTTTTCCTTTCGATTTGTTTCTCTTCAAACTGAATTAAGTTCGGCTAATTAAGTTCGCCGTCTGAATCAACAGGCGTATTTTTGTTAATTTGGGTCGGTCCAAATTCGAATTAAGTTCGGCTCATGAAAAGTTCGGCGTCTGAACCGGCCATAATCATTTTGAAAGGCTTTAAGGCCCGGTTCAAACGTCGAACTTTACATGTGCCGAACCTAATACCTATTAAGGTCGACCCAAACTATTAGAGTGAATTCGTATAACCCGTGTTTTATATGCTAGTGAGCCGCGTTATATTCTTATGAGCTGTGTACAATAAAACAATAGACGTGTGATCGAAAACTCCAAACAAATGACTTTGGCCGTGTTTTCACGAGCGAGCAAACCAGGTCGCTTAAGCTTGTCAGCAATTAAACAACAAAGAAGGGCATTGTATTGTCGTTCTTTTGTGTTCTAATTTTCTATTGTCTTAACAAAAGAAAATATATCTACAGGAATGTTAAGCGAGAAAAACCGCCTCGTGAAAACACAGCCTTTAATTCTCGTACATTCAGTACAGTATAGTACAGTTTACAGTATTTGCATTTACGGTCACAAATATGCGTTTACAGTACCTCTTCTTTAATTTACTTTTACTTTATAAATTAGCCGATAGACGATTACGTTTATTCGCAGACTTTGACAAAAAGAAACTGAGGAAAACAAAAACATATGTTACGGTTTAGTTTAATCTTATGGTTCAGTTTTTGCTTTCCTTTGCTCGAGTTTGAATATAAAACGCTAGACTAAAATCACAAATTAAATTAAGGCTGGAATTTTGAGTCCCGACATGTTTATTGTTCTTTGCTTCGTTTTTTTACAGGCTGTTATACTGAAATGCTTGAATTGTTACCTCTTGGTTTGAATTTGCATGCGCTTAGCAATGCTTCTGTGAGATTTTAATTAATTTTATAACAAATAAAAAATCAGCCGTCTCAGTTCCCTTTGTTTTATTCTTCTCATTAGAATATAACGCGGCTCATTAGCATATAAAACACGGGTTATACGAATTCACTCTATTAAGTTCGACTGTTGATTCAGACGGTCGAACTTTACATGTGCCGAACATAATGCATAAATTATGTTAACGTATTTTTCAATATAACCGCGCTTCTGATTGGCTATTTAGTGGGTTTTCGCGCCTTTGCAGACAGAACTCACAGAGGCGTGACGACGGTTACCAGCATTCACGTTGTAGATTTTTAGACTGAAACTGGATAGCTTAAATGAGGGTCTAAAATAGGGTTTCCCAATCCCGCTTCCCGCCACTTTTTTTTCTTTCATCCCGCCATCCCGCTTGTTTTGGACATGTCATCCCGATCCCGCTTCCATGATACTTTGTTTGCATGACAAGTCGAAGTTTTTTTCCGGACGAGACGGGATTTCCGCTGGCTAATGCACTACAACCTCGGTGTTTGTTTACGGTAAACCGGCAGCAGTAAGTTTAGTTTGGTAAATTTATCCGCTTTTGAGTAAGTGTTGAGGAGCCAAATAAAAGTTTTCTTTATCGGAGAACATTGCATGGACCATGACGAAGGCCCTCCATCACACCAAACTTCAAAATTCTCCTTTGCAATCAAATCCAAGTGACTTTTTGTTGCTGGTGGATACAGAATCATATGCGAACAATTCAAACGAATTTTTTGTGGAACATCATAATAAGATTGGGAAAGATAAATTGGGCTGATTCCATGATGCCTTCCATCTGTCCAGTGATTCGCAATCTGTTTTTGAATTTTATCTGGAGCGTTCGTGAGATCATCAAAAACAACCACTTTTCTCTTGTTGTTTGGATATTCTGATGTATCCATGATATCATCCGGTCCAAGAAGTGCCAGCACTGGATACCCAACTTTTTCACTGATGCCTTCCATCAACTTTTGAAAGTCTTGAATCTTATCCTGGTGTTGATTTGGAGTATAGAAATAAATTTTATCATAATAAATTAGAGGTTTTCTCAAGATATTAATAAGAGTGTTTGTCTTTCCACAGCGAGTTTGTCCAGCGATAAGCATTCTAAAATCCTCATCCAGGAAATCATAATATTTTCTATTTGCTGTTCGATTAACATTTCGATCATAATTTTGCATCTTCATTTTAAGTGTAGATATATCATTTATTTCAAAAGATAAATGATGTATCAACACTTAAAATGGATCTTGAAAGAATAAAGAAATACGCCGAACGCGAACTGCAGGGTTATCAGATTGCGAAAGCAGTCACAGAGGTGAAGAATGAGGTGAAAGACCGAGAACAGGGAAGAGATGTTGTTATGAGTGATTATTTCAAACCCTCAGAGAACCCTTGATTGAGCAACAGAAAAAAAAAACAGATGAAAAACAACACGCCGTGATTGAACAACCAAGACAAAATCAACTAGCTTTGACTGAAGGCATCTAATATAAGACATCGTCACGCTGAATAAAGAACTGCCGCTTGAAGCTGAGTCGTTGCCAATAGCCTATAAATCGCCAAGAAGATTTGATATTGATATCTATAAAGGAATTTCTGATGAAGATAAAAACATTTTCCAACGATATCATTTAACACCTTTAGACAACCTTTTAGGATTACCAATTGAACGCGTTAAAGATGCCAAAAAATTGTATCAAAAAAATAGAAAAACCCAAAATGCTTCACAGTTAGCTAATTTACAAAAGAAAACGAAAAACCGGGGCTTAAGTGATGTTGAAAAACAGAAATGGGATCAGTTATTGTCTGACTCAATAGCCTTAGACAAAAATAGAAACCAAATTGATCGTTTAATTGACGCAAAAGCAGGAGTAATGGTAACTTCACAAAAAGGAAAGGGAATGCGCTCTTATAAACAACCAAAACGAAATGCATATAAGATTAAGAAAGATCACTATGGTGGACTTCTCATCGATGCCCCCAAACGTTTCAATGAAATGAAGCTGAATGCCTTCCGAGGTGGCAAAATGATCTATCAGGCTGATGCAGACAAATCACTCATCGATTTGTTGACAAAAAGATTCAATCCCCGGAGAACATATTCTATGAATGCCATGAGGATTTTCAACGATTTGAACACACTGTCAAATATGCCACCTCACAAATCATCCGGGAAATCAAAAATGGTTGGATCCAGTGTCGTCTATTATCAAAAGCCAGAAGAGCTGGCAGATCGAATGAAAATTTTGATTGGCTCAATGGCTGCTGGCAACAATTCTCCTGTCTTGACGAATGACCTTGCGCAAATAAATGATGAACTCTTGAGAATCGGAGCAATCGATAGAACAATGCATGAAAAACTTTATCAGAAATATTTAAAATAATGGATGTAAACAGAGTACTTGTCTTTAAATCAACTGATGCAAGAAAACAAAACCCACAAAATAAACCAGGGAATTTCACAACGAGGTTTTCTCCAGAGTTGCAACTGGAAGATAATAAACCGCACTATATGGCTTTGGATCATCTTTCCATGACGGCAAGCTGGCATAATATCAGGCCTAAATACGACAACAACAAGTTGGTGATTTCAAAAGACAAAGGCAAGACATGGGAACCAATCACCTTTCCTGCAGGAATTTATGACTATGAGGATATCAACGAATTCATTCACAAAAGCATTGGTAAAACAGGGGATAATTATGGCATAAATGTGTTGTTTGATTTGACCACTTTCAAAGTATTTATTCAGTTGGCTGAAAACTTTCAAATTGATTTTGCAAGTGGAAACTTTCACGTCTTGTTGGGATTTGATGCGGCTAAACTGGCAGCTAGTGCTTATGGAACGAATTTTCCAAATATATCAAACAGTGTTGACAATCTCTATCTCAGAAGCAGTCTTTTGAGTGATTCAATTGTCTCCGGGGAAAGGTCAAATGTGCTTTACACGTTCTCAACCAACACTAAAACCAGATCATTGCCATTTGAAATTCAACCAATGAATTACTTGTGGAATAAAATAAACTCTCCGCATATTTCTGAAGCCACCTTCTACATTACTGATGATGAAGACCGAGAAGTTGATTTGAATGATATTGATATTTCTTTGACTGTTGTTGAAGGCACAAGTGTAATAAGTGGACCCAAGCGTAATAAATGTCCCATCTGTAATAACATTTGGACCCAAGCGTAATAAATGTCCCATCTGTAATAACATTTGACCCAAGCGTAATAAAGGTCTCATCTGTAATAAGCTTTTAATTAGGCTCAAACCGGTAGGTAAGTTAATATGTCAACAACGAATCATGACCAATCAAATATAGTATCTGTCAAGTCACGTGACCATTCCAGATAACGGTTATCTAAATAACTACAGTATAAAGAATAACCTGAGCACATGAAAGATGGAGAATAACAAGACCTGCCAATTAACTTTCACAACGTCATAGGTCCCGTTGTCAAACTGAATTTTTCTCATAGCAATCAGGCTAGAAAAGCATCAGTATAATAACATTTCCCATTTTTAACCCGTGAATACGCGCATGCGTAATGAACGGGTTACCGGTAATGGAGACAGATACACAAATGAGCACTCGCTCACTCGCTTACTCACTCACTCGCTCACTCCTTCCATCAGCTGTAAACGTAGCGACGTAATGCATTGTTACAAATGCATTTTGTAACAAGAACAGCGTGAATCCAGCGATAACACTTACTAATTTTACTAAAAATGTGGTTGTTGTTCATCGTGGTGTGTAAGATAGGTAAACGATTTTTCGTTTGTCTCACGATGGAGTCACTTTAAGATGTTGATCGCGACGTTTCGACTGCTATTACTGCTAGTCTTCATCAGGCGATGAGGTCGATTGGTTACGTGTCGCTTATGTAGCACGTTGGCTTGTTGCTATTGGTGCATTTCGATCCTCATTATTATTCCGAAAAGATGTTGTTCCCTCTCCGGTCCGATTTGATATCGGTCGGCTGTTATGCTTCTTGATTGTAGGCATCCACGCTTCGGGTTTTTGAATTCAACTATCTCTGTTGATGTTATTAGGATGAAGTCTTATGTGGATGGCCTCTTTAACTCTACGGGTGTACCAGTGTGGGTCACGGTCAATAAACTTAACCTTGTCCCAAATAGGAAAATGCCCGGTCTTGTTAGCGTGTTCTGAAACCGCGGAGGTTTGAGTACGAGCAAGCCGTATCTCTATCGTGTTCTTTTATCCTTTCACGCATAGACCTCCCTGTTTCTCCGATATACACTTTGCCGCATTCGCAAGGAATCTTGTAGACAACACCGTCCTGTTTATTAGAGTCGAGGACGTCCTTAGGTCGTACTAAGTGTGACCTGAGAGTTGTGTCAGATTTGAAAACAGTGTGTACGCCTTGTTGTTGTAGGCAGCGGCGAAGAACCTCTGATACACCTTTGATATAGGGCAATACTGCAGTAGATTTAAAATCCTGCGTGGATTCCTTCTTTGTTGTTGGTCGTTTCGTTTTTGTGATTTTTTGTACAAACGAGGAAGGATATCCGTTAGAAACAAGAACCGACGACAAATGTTTCTTTTCGTTGGAGATAACTGATGGTCTAGTAATGAGGTGTTTGGCTCGGTCATACAGACATTTCACAATACCACGCTTAACTGACTGCGGATGGTGTGAATCATAGGCCAGGTATTGATCAGTATGAGTAGGTTTCCTATATACACTGGTAGTGAGAAGGCCGTTTGAGTCCCTTGTAACTGACGTGTCTGGGAAAGGGATAGTGTTGTCTTTCTCTGTTTCCATGGTAAAACGAATGGTAGGCTGTTGGTTGCTGAGATGTTGCAAGAAACCGTCGACATTGCTTTGATCTAATATGGTAAATGTGTCATCTACATATCGCTTCCAGATCTTAGGTTTATATGGTGAAATTGCTATTGCCTGTTCTTCAAATTCTTCCATGTAGATGTTTGCTATAACCGCGGAGACTGGACTCCCCATGGCTGCTCCGTCTTTTTGTTCGTAAATCGATCCATCGTACTGGAAATACGTAGATCTCAAAACGAAATTCAAGAGGTCGGCAATCTGTGTTGGTGTTAGCGTTGTGCGGTCAGCAAGGCCGGGATCATTCTCTAGTTTTCGCAAGGTTGCCTGTACGGCACCTTCTATCGGCACATTGGTAAAGAGTGATTCTACGTCAAAAGATACCATGACTTCGTTGTCCTGTATTTTTACACGGCTAATGGTGGACACGAAATGAGTAGAGTTGGCAACTGCATAGTCTGATTTACCTGTCAGTGGGGACAGGATATCTGCTAAGTAAGCAGACAAATCATAAGCGAAAGTATTGACACATGATACAATAAGTCTTAAAGGTGTGTTGGTCTTGTGTATCTTAGGTAAGCCATATATTCTAGGTGGTTGTTTGTGTCTAGGTCTGATCTTGTTATAGACAGTTTCTGACTCAGACGCTCGGTTGGGTCTTTATTAAGGAGCTGATATGGACCTGTCTCAATCAGTGAATAATAATGAGGATCGAAATGCACCAATAGCAACAAGCCAACGTGCTACATAAGCGACACGTAACCAATCGACCTCATCGCCTGATGAAGACTAGCAGTAATAGCAGTCGAAACGTCGCGATCAACATCTTAAAGTGACTCCATCGTGAGACAAACGAAAAATCGTTTACCTAACTAACTAATTTGTTGTAAACGAATATAAACAACAATAAGCTTAAAGATGTTTCGCATTTGGAGTCTTTAATGCAACGTTAAAATCGATCTAAAAGGAATTTTCAACCGAGACACGCGTTTTGATGCGTATCTACCTTGAAGTAATTAAACTTATCCCATTTCAAGTCAGTGATCACGGTGGCCGAATGGTGTTAAGCGCGGATTGATAGCCGAAATCGCCCAGGTTCGAGTCTCGCTCGTGCCGTCTTTTTTTTCTTTCTGCTTCGGACTGAACATTATGAAAGTGATGTTCTGTATTTTTCTTCTTGCGTTTGTCAAAAATCCTGACGTTTAAGTTTAAAAAAGATATTGAACCTTGTCAGTGTGCAAACATAAGCTTACCGCAATATTGCGTTTCGCGTTAGCATTTCTTATTCACGGGTTGGCTCTTAGGAGCCTTTGATCAAATTATGATGCACCCAGATGAATTTATTTACCAAGGAAAATTTTGTGCTCAGCACTGCTCCATTTGCGCTGTTACGGGAATGATTGTTGTCGATATTACCGTGAAACTTTCACCTTACGTTGAAAGTATCAGGCACCAAAAATTTTTTCTAGGGGTGGCAGGGGAGACCTCGCGTACATGCGCAAAATCACGGCCGGTCTGAACATGATCATTTGCAAAACAAACCTTCTACATCGGGCAAATATATTCAATTGTTTTTTTTAATCTCATTTCTTTCTCAATCTTTTCTCCTTGCTGCGAGGATCAGTTTGCCGGTTATTTTTACTTATTATATCAAGATTTTCACTGATCCAGGTCTTCAACAGATCCGGCAGATTTAGATCCCGGGGGTTGTTGCGTACGATTTACTCAAGGTGCGCGACTTCCTTTCAGTGTTGAAGAAATGGAGCTTATCGATAACTAAGCCACTTGTATAAACATGTCAAGTCACTCAAATTGAAGACGAAATCTTTAGATAAGTTAACTAGACACCACTGAAATATCGTTACTTTGATGTTAATAGGCCTTAATGTGCAGATTAAGCCTGGAATTTAGGAGGATCTTCGCACGAGCTGCATCGAAGCTGCACATGCTAAGCATCAACTTTTCAACGATTTCCATAGTACGCACATTTGTAAACGAATGCAAAAGTTTACATGTTGGTTTAGTTGGATGGGTATGCGCATGTATTAGTTCAGTGTTTCTCTCTGCATGATATTTAATACTTTCATCAATGAGAGGTGGATTAAGTAATTGTTTTTCAAGGTACAGAACTTCGACAGAAGGAGTAGACTGGAAAGAAAGATGTTGTAAAGTTGATGTGAGTTCCGTAAAATTTGAACTCGGTATAAATAACGCACCGTAAACTAAACAATAGCTTCGAAGATAAAGCTAGAAACACAGGTTCATTGAAAACCAAAAAGGAATTGCTTGAGAAACTACTTGTACAACTTGTACGTTGAAGAACTGTTTGCTACGCAAAAACATGGCTGCTCTACTTTCCACGTGCAATTCCCTCGGGCATACACGTGACCGGAAATACAATGTTCTAGCGGAAGTGCACAATAGCGGAAGTGCTAAAATGGTAGCCACACCGACCCCTAAATGAGAATGCACCGCAGCAATCTCATTTACAAACATATAGGCTACCGACTACGACTGAAACACAACAAACGAAATATAAACTAGAATAACTGTTCACAAGTTCATGACTGTAAAGTCACTGTTCAAAGTCAATGTTCATGAATTTAAATCAGCTCCTTGTGTTTCTGCAGTATAACTCAAACAGGTCCATCTGTATCGGCTACTCCCTCCATCTCCAGCAAACATAATTTGGTGACTGGGCGTGTCAGTATGGTGGTATTGGCTGTGATTACAGGTTTTCTTTTGTACTGTCGCTTGGCGCGCGTCGCCACTGTTGAGCTCGTCTTTACCTTCGCTGTTCGCACTAATCCATCGCGACTCACAATGACCTCTACGACTTGACCAAGGGGCCACTTGCCTCTAGGAAAAGCTTCGTCTGCTATCAGCACCAGGTCACCAATTTGTAAGTTCTTTCTCTGCACATTCCACTTCTTTCTCTCTAACAGAGTGGGCAGGTATTCTCTCGTCCATCGACGCCAGAACAAATCGGCAAGATACTGTGCTTGCCTCCAAGCACGTCTGCTGCTGAGGTCGTCCTTGTCAAACACCCCTGGAGGTAAACTTGGACACGGACGCAAATGTAGTAAATGATTAGGGGTCAGCGGCTGCTCGTCAAAAGGGCTGTCACTGTTGCGAGAGAGGGGTCTGGAATTGAGAATATTCACCACCTCTGCCATAACCGTTGAGAGGACCTCATCCGAGATTAGCTGCTCCTTTAACATCGCTCGCAGGATCTGACGCACGGAACGTATCATCCGCTCCCACGCACCGCCCATGTGGCTCGCCGCTGGTGGATTAAAAATCCACTTAATCTTCTTCTGAGCGCAGAAGTTGTTAATCTTCTGTTGATTCCATTCTTCTACAGCGTTCTTCAGCTCCTTGTCGGCCTTTGTGAAGTTTGTGCCTCTATCACTTCTGATCTGCTCTGGATACCCACGAATACTAATGAATCTTCTAAGTGCATTGATCATAGAGTCAGTGTCCAACGAATGAGCTATTTCGATGTGGATCGCACGGGTCGCCAAACAAGTAAAGAGGCATCCGTACCTCTTCACGTGAGATCTGCCTTGCTTCACTTCAAGAGGTCCGAAATAATCAATACCGACGTTTGTGAAAGGTGGCTTGTTTGGGGTTAGCCTGTCCTCGGGCAAGCTGGCCATGAATTGTTCTCCTGTACGTGCATTCCTCCGTTGACAATTCATGCATGTTCTTATCACACGTCGTACCGCTGACCGCCCTTTGACTATCCAGAATGTCTCTCTCAAAGACGTTAACACACTTTCTTGACCCATGTGGCCCAGATTGTCATGATACTGCTTAATAATCAGATCAGTCACATGATGCTTGTAAGGAAGAATGACCGGATGCTTTCTTTCATAGACAAGCTGGGCATTACCTAGTCGACCGCCGACCCTCAACAGACCTTCCTTTAGTTGCGGATCCAATTTGTTAATAGATGTTCCAACTTTCTGAAGGGCTTTCTTTTTACCACCTGAATGATCCACTGATGAGAGTATCTCCACGGTGTCCGGAAAGGATACTCGCTGTACGCGCTTGAGGATTTCCTCTTCAGCTACTTGTAACTCAGTCACTGACAAATGGCCGCACTTCATGAGGGACATTTCGTTGGACCTAACCTGAGACTCACTTGCAGTTGCAATATTCTTCTTTCTCAACTGTGCTTTGATTCGAAGGTACTGCTTGTAACGCAACAACCATGCAACGGCACCCTTTAACTTCCACCAAGAGGAATGGTATGAAATCAAGGAATCCAACACGTCGCCCTGAACCGACGAAGTGTATACCTGAGCTTCTCTTCTTACTTCAGGATCATCATCTTCCAAGACTGGAATTACAATCATTCTTGGCCAGTGGCTCTCATCCTCCCACAAAAACTTGGGACCTTTCAACCATCGATCATTCTTGAGCATCACATCCATCTTCAGTCCCTTTGAACCGTCATCAGCGGGATTACAGTCCCTGTTTACGTAGTGCCACTCGGATGGTTTCGATCCATTGTGTATCACCGTCAAACGATTAGATTCAAATGTGTGGAATCTTTTCGACTCATTATTAATGCACTTCAAAACTGAAGTTGAGTCAGTCCAGTAATGAATATGATGTATTGTCATGTCCAATTCTTCTCGAATAATCTTAGAGAGCCTCACAGAAATAACTGCAGCTGTCAGTTCCAATCTTGGGATTGAAATTTCACGCACAGGAGCCAATCTTGCTTTTCCCATCACGAACGCACAGTGAATTCGGTCGTCAGCATCTTTAATACGCAGGTATGCAACTGCTGAATATCCTTGACGAGAAGCGTCCGAGAAGAGGTGTAACTGAGTTTCTTTAACTTCACTAAATTCTCTGGGCTTGAAGCAACGGTCTACTTGTATTCCCTGCAACTTGGGAAGATCATCTAGCCAACGTCTCCACTGAGCCCTTTCAGTTTCTTCCAACGGATCATCCCAGCTAAGTCTCTTCCGGCTAAGGGTCTGCAACAGGAGCTTGGCTTTCATGATATATGGGGCAACGAACCCTAACGGATCAAAGACAGAATAAACGGCTGATACTATCCCTCTGCGAGATACTGGTTTCTGATTAACCACCTGCAGGATCTTCTCAAGGACTTCCCAAACAAACTTGTCTTCTTCAATATTCCATTTTAGTCCAAGAGCGCTTTCAGTTGGAAGCCGTTCCAAATCCAAATTGACCACCGATTTCGCTCTTTCAGATTCTGGAATCATGGCCAGCACCTCTCTGTCATTACTATACCACTTTGTTAAACGGAAACCACCCCTTGAAAGTAAATCACGGAGCTGTCCTACAAGGGTGATTGCTTTCTCTGTAGTGCTTGTCGACTTCATCATATCATCCACATACATGTTACGCTTCACTGTTTCGATTGTCTCTGTTTCAAATTCTCCTCCCTGCAGCTCTGCTGTTTTCCTCAAGCAGAAATTTGCAATACTAGGCGAGGATGTAGCTCCAAACAAATGTTTAACCATTCGATACTCTTCCATCTCTCCAGATATATCTCCATTCTGCCACCACAAAAATCTTAATGCATCACAATCCTTGGGGTCCACCAACACCTGATGAAACATGCCTTCAATATCTGCAACCACTCCAACAGTCTCCTGCCTGAACCGGCTCAAAACACCAACTAAATGATTGGTCTGGTCTGGTCCCTGTAATAATTGTTGGTTCAAAGATGTACCTCCATATTTAGCTGCGCAATCATACACGACTCTCACCTTGTCAGGTTTGAGAGGATGTGTTACAGGATGGTGTGGAAGGTACCACACTGGTCTATCCCTGGGCTCCAGTTCTTCTTTGGGAATCTTCTCTGCATGGCCCTTTTCAATGTATTCATTCATCGTGGTCTTGTACATCTCATACAAGCCTTCATCTCTCTGGAGTCGCTTCTTCAGTAGCAAGCCTCTTCGTTCTGCAACTACTCGGTTATTTGGTAAGTATGGTGGATCACATCGCCAGGGCAAGGCAACTTGGTAGTGTCCATCTACCTGTGTGAGCGTTCTCTCCATAACTTCTAGAGCTCTCTTGTCTTCTACTGATGGGCAAACTCTAGTCTCTACTTCAGAGTTCTCAAAGTCTGTTTTCCATAGCCTTTCTAACTGCCCACGCAATTCTTCATCACGGGCTTCAGATTCAATTTCTTTGTCGCAGTACAACATGGGATCGGCCTCCTTCAGCTGGCCATTCATTACAACTGTCAATTCTTCTGTAGGAATGCTTTCGATAACATCTTTGACATCTGACTGTCTAAAGCCTTGATTTACAGATTCACACAGATCTTCATCTTGCAAGTTTAGAACACTGTCCTGAACCACCGTGCTATCCAAAGTACGCACAAAATTCGCTGAGCAATCAGGAATGTCCTTTTCACCACCTACAGGACCTATCACCGTCCATCCTAGGCTATACCTGACTGCAACTGGTTCTTCTTCACCTCCTGCCTTGTACTCTAGAGGTAGGAGCAAACTTGGTTTCTCTTTCAGGCCAACCAATAACATTACGTCTCCATCTGCTACTTCTCGCAGTTCAATGTCACGCAAATGAGGCCATTTCCTAAGGTCTCCTCTCTTGGCAATACAGTCCTTTGAGATTGGCATTTCGTTCACTGTCCTGACATTCGACAACTCTACCGCCACTGATTCATCCAATGACATCACCACAATGTCTAGCAACTCACTCTTCACCTTGGTTGATCCTGTCATTCCTGATAACGTGAAATCCAACTTAGTACCACTCACTCCAAGTTTCTCTTGCAAGCGTTCATGACAAAGAGTTACTTCTGAACCACTGTCCAACAAGGCATATGTTTCAACTGGTAACTGGCTGCTTCCCTTTGCCATGACCTTAACAGGAACAACACTGAGGCAAACTCGCTCACCGACCCCAGTTGCAGCAGTTACAGTAACTCCATCTTCACCCCTTGGTGCAACACTTGTGATGCTGGTCATGTTAGGCTCTGATCTCGTTTGACTAGGTAGATTCTGATTACCATCTCCAACAATGGCATTGCCTGGAGGGGGATGAAGTAATGTGTTGTGTTCCCTGCTGCAGCCATCCTTCTGACACCTGAAATAGGACTTAGGGCAGTTTCTTGCATAATGTCCACCATGGAGACACTTGATGCAAAGGCCTCGTTCTTGAACAACTTTCTTCTTGTCTTGATAGGATAGATTCTTAAACTTGTCGCATCTCCACACTCCGTGTTGGCCAGGGCACACTGCACAGGCTAGCTTCTCCCAGTTCATTCTACGCGAATCTCTTTGCTGGGGACGGACACCTGTTGTTAATGACGTGACTCTTTGAGAAAATCGACCGCGGTCCTCCCTTCGCTTGATACCTTCTTTCTCTCTCATAGAGCTGGAGTTAAGATCTTCTCCAAATTCATTGTTAACGAGTATCGCTCTGTCCTTCACTAATTTCAGAAAATCTGCAAATTTTGGCCTTGACTCAGTCGCAATGATTCTTCCGGCACATTCCGTCCACTTCACCCTCATGAACAATGGAAGCTTTTTGTTTAGTTCTTTCAACGTATTTGTGTGATTCAAGTCGCTGACGTATTCTGGGCCCATGCCTGAAAGTGTACGATTAGCAACCTCTAAATGTCTGGCAAACTCTAGTAAGCCCGGTCCATCCGCTTGCTTCAAGGGTCGTAAACTCTCCAATTTTCTAATGTGCGCCTTCGCTATTATATGAGGCAGTCCAAAGTTCTCACGCAAAGTCTTCTTAGCAACAAGATAACCCTCATCCATTGGCAGATTCACACAACTTTCTATGGCTTCGCGCGCCTTGCCATAACAATGTTGAATTAAGAGTTGTAACCTCCTGGAGTTATCAAGATTATCTTTCTCTAGGCAGGTCTCAAAGTTATGCATAAATGAGACGTACTTTATTGGATCTCCATCAAAACGCATGTACTCAACCTTCGGGGTAGAAACAACTTGACGCAGTGCTTGTACCATCTCTGCTCTGCTATCTGGTGTCACTGACACGGGCTCTTGCATTTGATATTCAGCTTGATGTGTGCCAGAGGTCTGGGACCATAATGCCTGGGTTGACCGCTGTTGGTATCCCTGTGGTGCTAATGGTGTCTGCACTTGCTGTGGTAAATTTCCTGACACTGCTGGATTCATGGCAGATGTTTTCAATGTGCCAGTGTCCTTTGCATTGTTTGATTCCTCTGCCTGCTTACATGTACAGGCTTCGTCAGCATAAACAATTCGCTCAGTTACCGAGAATAATGGGTTGGGTGCTGTAGTGCTGGCTGGCTCGCATGCCTTGGCGCTTGAAGTCATAACTCTGTCATTGTCCCTAAATGTAGGTACTTGCTCCAAAGGTGCAGGTCCTTGTACTGGTTGTTTCAGTGGTAGTGTTAACTGAGACTTTGCCGGCTCTTGCGTTTGATGCTCAGATGGGTGTAAGGGTTCTTCAGGGATCAACTCTGCTAAACGCTCCTTGTACTGACCCTCCTTACATTGGTCTTCAAACTCTTCATAAACATTAAGGCTCGCTATAGCCCGCTCTTCTTCCATCTGAGCCTCCAATATGTCCTTCTGATATTGAAGCTCGCTCATTTTACGCTGTAACTCCTGCTCACGCAATACTTGTTTGGTCTTCAGTTGAGCAAGGGCGAGTTGTTCCTTTTTTCTTACCACTGCCATTGAAGCTGAGCTTGAACAAGAGGACCCACTTTTTCGACTCTTTCTTGACTTTATTGAAAGGGATGTAGAAGCATCTCCCCTGTTCTCAAGCGAAATAGTTTTTAACTTCCAAGTATTAATTACAGTGTCAAACGCTGCCTTCCGTGCTATCTGATCTTCATAACTAACCCGGGCCTTCTCGAGTTCTTCGTAACGACTAAGAACATCAAGGCATTCAATGTACTCTTCGTGGGTCTTAATGAATCTCCGCCAAACTTCCTCATATGAATCTTGTTTCAATTTCAAGTCCTCCAAAGTTACACAGTTCTTCATTAGGTCTTGAATGTTTCCTCGTAGTCTTGTAAGGGTTGCAATATAACCTGTGCGAGAATTCCCCAGTGTGTTCGCCCTTTCTGCTGTTCTGCCTTCGAAATTTGTCTTACTCGCTACTTTGATGCGGGAACTTCTTCTTAATTGGGTTTCAATGTCCGTTTCCGACGCAGCCTCCCGGGCGTCCTGTTGATCAAATTTGCTACCAACGGGCAGCGATCGAACAGACATTGTTTTCTCGCTGTACTGATGTCCACAAAACAAACAAACGCTAATAAACACGAAACACAATATGGTAATCCTCAAATGTCTTACCGAAGCCAGTTTAGTCTCTGACAATGAAGTTTAAAACGGTCTAAACGTTCCAAACAGATCTCAAGGCGGTCACTCACTCGTGAAAAGGTAAACAAGTCTCACAATTCTTCTGCGTAGGGCAATATTTTCCCCGGGAACCAAACGATCCAAATCGCCGCCAAATAGTTTGATGAGCAACAAACTCCACTTAACAAACAATCGCTGGATGAACAGTGTTCTCCGTCAGAGTGTAAATAGTCCAAAGATGTCACCACACAATGCGTGAAGCCGTGTCCTCCCTGAGAACAAACGATCGATGAATTTCGCAAAGAGTTCTTCAACTGTGAGTTCCGTAAAATTTGAACTCGGTATAAATAACGCACCGTAAACTAAACAATAGCTTCGAAGATAAAGCTAGAAACACAGGTTCATTGAAAACCAAAAAGGAATTGCTTGAGAAACTACTTGTACAACTTGTACGTTGAAGAACTGTTTGCTACGCAAAAACATGGCTGCTCTACTTTCCACGTGCAATTCCCTCGGGCATACACGTGACCGGAAATACAATGTTCTAGCGGAAGTGCACAATAGCGGAAGTGCTAAAATGGTAGCCACAGTTGAGTTTCAAATAAAGCTATTACTTTTCTATGTCTTCTAGGTGGTGAATTTTCAGAACAAAGACCTTTGTTTCGTCTTTAAATAGGCCCCGCCTAGAGCATACAATGTTGTTTCTTATGACTATGGAAAAAAATTTCCGTTTCGTGCTGTCTTGTGCTATAACGTGTCTACTTGTTGATTGAATCGGGCTTTCAACGACCACTCTTTGAGTCGAATCTATAACTCTACATGTTTATATTGATGGACATTGGATTTGATCACGTGACCTGTGAAATTGTACAAATTGATTGGCAGTTCACGTTTATCCCTCATCTCTTTAAGAATTTAGCCATGAGTGAAATAATTTAAAAAATGATTGGAAGGCCCAGATGGACAAAACTGAAGAAGATTAAAACGGATTTCAATTGGGTTGCAAACTGTTTATCCGATCTCGGGAGACATATTTGTTGTTCAAGAAGCTATGATTTTTAGAAATACTTTTCATGGCAAGAAGATGGCAAATGTACTAAACTGCCGTGACACAGTCCCATTAAGAATTCAAGACTAGTTGGCTATTTTTATAGTTGTTTTAATAGCATGTAAGCCCAATCAGGTGACTCATTACGTCAGCCATGTGATTGACAGATGATGCTTTCATTGTCTCGATAGTTACTGTTATGGTCATGTCTAATTGTTGACATGTTAGATAACCTCAGTTGTGTTCAAAGCTAATTACGGATGAGACCTTTATTACGCTTGGGTCCAAATGTTATTACAGATGGTACCTTTATTACGCTTGGGTACAGTTATTGCACTTGTGCCTTCAACATTTCTCGAAACTCGCAGCTAAATTAATAGGAAAAACAGCTTCAAAATTAGCTTCGAAAACAGCAGAAAAATCAATTGAAAAAGGAGCAAAGAAAGTTGGAGAAAAGACTGGCCAAGTCATTGGTGAAAAAATTTATGATAAGTTCTCGAATCGAGCGAAGCTGACTGAAACAAAAGGAAAAGAAATTGGTGAAATTCTGAAAAACATGGAAAAGAAAGTCCGCTTCCAAGAAGACACCGGGTCGCCCGCGAAATTTAAGTATGTAAGGGATGTTTATAACGACCTCCTGAAAATAAAAAATGTATAATAAAATGGCAGTAAATTTTAGAAAACCGGAATTCGTAAAAAAGATATGAATATACATATTATGATCTAGCAACACCACTCAATGACAACATTGCGAATAACAACATGCAGGAAAAAACTAATTATCGCTTCAACGTGGATAATTCCTCAGAAGCAAACCCAATTGATTGGTACAATGCATATCTGGAGGTTGACTTTCAGCTTGTTACAACAGCTGATAGTGCAGTGGGGATAACGGCAGGACCAAATAATGGGAATCAAGACTGCACAACAACTAATGGTTTGACATTCATAAAAAAAATCGAAGTTCAATGTAACGGGCAATCAATTTATACCAACTCAAGAGCCAATGAATCAGCAAATGCGATGGCGCTCTTGAATTACACAAAAACATATGCCGAATCAGTTGGGCAAGATCAGTTCTTCTATCCCGATACATCAACAGGAACAACAGAAGCACGGCCAGCTCAGGCGCTCTTCAATGCAGGTTTTGCCAAATGAAAAATCCTGACGGATGCGGCGGCTATCAACAAAATATCAATTCCTCTGAATTTATACAGTTATTTCGCTGCTTTCAAAAATAACCTTCACCCAAATATAAAGAAAAGCCTTGTGTTGGAACTTGAAAATGACAACAATCTGATTTTCAGAAAAGGCGCCGCGCCAGATTCAAAAGTTATTCTCACTAAACTCAGATTGTGGTGCCCTAAAATAATTTTCAATGGAAGAGGCTTGAAACAATATCTTGAAGATTATCTGAAACCGAAAAAGTGGATGTATTTGAAAGAACATCATGAAATAGCGCAAACAGCAGCCGTGAATAGCTACTTCCGCATTTCCACGGGGCTTCGAAGACCTAGGCATGTGTTGATTTGGGTTGTTTCGACGGCATCTTATAATAGTCAAGAACATAATATCTTCACTTTCAAGACATTCAGCATTGGAGCAAACAACCGACACTTCAGTCGAGCACAGCTGGAGTTGAACAACAGTATTTATTATCCCCAATTGGAAATGACAACGGATGAGGAATCAAGGCTTTATCGAGCTTTGATGTCATTCAATTCCGCTTATAATGACGTTTTGAGTGGACCATTGATTACCCGAGCAAATTTCAAGAGTCTCTTCGGCATGCTTAATTTCGATCTCCGAAACCAAGAAGATGATGTGAAAGATGGCGTCGTTTCTTTAACGTTCAGATATGAACTAAATGGAGCTAACCCACCAAATAACACATTGAATGCTTTGGTGCTGCATGAAAAAGAAATTGAATTGTATACTGCATCAAATAAGCTTTTGATCAAAGCATAAATGTTATTTCGATATTAAAAATATTGAAATGACGACTTATAGCGAATACCATGTAAATTTATCTGAAGGACAAAAAACAAAGCTTGCAAGAGCTGTGAAAAATTCAGCTCCAATTACATTGAGACTTTCGAGAAATGAATTGAGGGGAAATGATGAATTGATGTTGACCAAAACCCAAATAAACAAAATAACAAAAGCAATTAATGCTGGGCGGGGGGCTGAAATAGCCATCTCGAGAACGCAAATAAGAAAAGCTGTCAAACAAGGGGGGAGTCTTTGGACTTCATTGATTTTTTTGGGTTCGAAACTGCTTCCATTTGCAACAAAGGGGTTTCAAAAGTTGCTCCGCATCTTGCGACTGGAGCATTGAGTACCTTGGGGAGCTTGGGGATTGATAAAATATTCGGGAAAGGTATTGCCGTGCCATTCAACTTTCTTCCACAACTTGGTAGAGTCAAAGAGTTAACTAAAAGCCAATTAGATTCTGTTAAAAGAGGACTGAAGATTGGCCGTGGAATAAATTTCAAACCCACACAGCAACAAATTAATGGTGGACTTCTTGGAACACTTGCGGCGATAGGAATCCCGACGGCTATTGAGCTGGCATCGAAATTATTCGGCTCAGGGTTGCAAGTTCCGAGGAAAGCTGCTGCGGGATTGCAAGTGGCGCCAAAACCAGGTTTATATCCTTATATACCGCCTCCCTTTTATGGAACCTGGAAACAGCAAGGACGAGGGCAAAAAAAATCTCAAAAAAGGGCGAAGCAACCGCGACAGAAAGGAGACGGAATTCTGCTGGGGTCAAACAGTCCCTTTCAAAACATACCGCTATTAAGAGCCATCCTTTGAGGCCGGCTTGGAAAGATATTCCGATTTCAAACTTTGATATTCTTGAGTGGGTGAGGTTTCTTAAAATCCCCAATTTCAAAGGAGTCTTTTCAAGAGATTCAAAATATCATTTACATACAAACGGTTCCTGCATAATTAATCTAGATGATTCTATTGGGAACGGAACGCACTTAGTTGCAACATTCATCAAGAAAAATATTGTCTATTACTTTGATTCATTCTCAATATCACCTCCAATTGAATTTGTAGAATATGCAGACAAAATTGGGAAAGAAATAATTAACAATTATGGCCATCCAATTCAAGCTTTGGAATCTGTCCGATGTGGATATTATTGCTTATATTTCTTGATTGAGATTCGACGAAAATCCTTCTATGACGTGTTGAACGTTTTTTCATTGAGTGATCCAAGAACGAATGAGAAATTCATAAAAGAATATTTCAATTAAAAATGGAATCATATTGCGTGAAAGAAAAACGAGTTACGGGATGCGTGGAGCCATCCGGATATATGGTTGCAAAAAATGGGAGGCCGATGTGGTTTTGTCATTGCGCATCATGCGGAATAAAGAAGACAAGATTTGTTAAACAGTCAAACTAGCGCCGCCCTCACAAGGTGGGGCATTGGGTCGATAGCAGAACTCGGAGTTGAAGGCATGGCGCATGTTATCCCGTGGTTAGGAAGAAAAGCTGTTGAAATGGGTCGCTATAGTGCCAGTGAATTGCTAAGAAATAAAAACGCTCAGAAAAATATCTTGAATTATGGATTAGAAAAACTAACTCCAATGATACAAAATGTCGGTAGTCAAGCATTAGATCAGCTATCAACGCAAATAAGGCCAAATAAAAAAAATATAAAACAGACAGAAAAGATCTTGACGGAAGCGGGTTTGACGCGCATAAACTTATCGGTAAATTACCGCGGCCAAAAGGCGGATTCACTCCAGGTAAATATAAATATATGGGCCCCTATAACCCATTAGAAAGGCAACTGGAATATGATCCTGAAACGGGTGAAGTCCTGAAATGGAATGATCTGCCATGTAACAAAGTAGATGAAATTTCGGCTTATCATGACATTTGTTATGACAGACTGAAGAAAGGCAGGACAAACAAAGGAGCTTGCGACAGGCAAATGGTTGCGGCACTTGACAAGATCCCCTATGGCAACATGCCAAAATGGGGTCAAGCGGCAAGATTCATTATTAACACAAAACAAAAACTTGGTCTCGGAGTTTCAAAATCAAAAAACGGCAGAAGGTTTCGAGTATGGATTGGACCCGAAGCCTAAGCGATGAATTACATAAACCAATCCGACGGCGCTTTCCAAAGTGAAGAGTGATTGCATATGGGATTGACAACATCTGGGCGGCAGATTTAGTCGAGATGGGGAAATATTCGAGGTGGAACAAAGGAATTAAATACTTCCTGATGGTGATCGATGTCTTCTCAAAATATAGTTGGATTCGGCCATTGAAAGATAAAAAAGCTCAGTCAGTGGCTGATGCTTTTAAATCCATATTTAAAACGAAGCGAAAACCGAAAATGCTTTGGACTGATAAAGGAAGTGAGTTTTTTAACGGAACAATGAAGAATCTCCTGGATAAGAATGAGATAAAATTGTATGTCAAGGAGAACGAAGAAAAGTCATCTGTTGTCGAGCGCTGGAACAAGACGATTAAGGAGAAACTCTTTAAGATGTTTAGCGCTAACGATAATACAATATACTGGGACCAACTGGATAAGTTAGTGAATCAATATAATCATCGTTTTCATTCGAGCATTCGGATGAGTCCCGCAGAGGCGAGTAAACAGAAAAATGAGAAAAAGGTTTTCGCTAATTTATACGGCGATTTACTTTATTCTAAACACAACCGAGCAAAATTCAAAGTCGGCGACAAAGTTCGAATTTCAAAATAGGTTTTTACAGCGAACTGGACTGAAGAGATATTTGTTATCAATGAAATATTGAACACAAATCCTGTAACGTATAAATTAGTTGATCTTTTGGGAGAAAAAATAACGGGATCGTTTTATGAAGCACAATTACAGCCTACTACGCAGGATGTTTTCCGCATTGAAAAGGTTATTCGCCGCGATCATAAGAAAAAGAAAGCATTCGTTAAGTGGAAAGGCTATTCTGACAAATTCAATTCGTGGATACCGTTGAGTGATGCGGAAAAGCTTGGTTAATATAAATCTAACGCGTAATACTCAAAATTTCTTTCCCGAAAATCTAACGCGTTAGACGCAAAATTGAAATATATAAATTGCTTCCCCAAAAAACTGTCTAACGTGTTAGACACAATTGAGATATGGCATTTTTTGATTGGCCCCCATATGTCAATAACCTGGCAGCTGGGCGATTTCAACGCGTCAGAATATGAATGTTTTACATTCATATTCATGATTTCAAAACACCACTTTCTTTCAATTCCCGATAAATTTCCCCGAGGATGAAACTTTGCTTTTGGAGTTCATTTTTGAAAATCGTGTGTTCCTCTTGGAGATTTATTATTGTCTCATAGATGAGTTCAATTTCGTCTTCGCTTCGCTCAGCTTCGCTTCGCTCAGCTTCCTCCTCCATCTCCGCATCGGAGACAATGAATTCCTCGTCAGATGTTGTTGGGGTTTCATCTTCACTTTCATCAGCAGATGTTTTTTTGAGTGTCATTTTGAAACGAAAGATTTCTTTTTCACGCAAGCAAATTGATTCGAGGGAACTGAATTCATTTCCATGGGAAATGAATTTTTTCCCGCAGAATTTTTTTGGGAGTGAATTTTTTCCCGCAGAATTTTTTTGGGAGTGAATTTTTTCCCGCAGAATTTTTTTGGGATTGAATTTTTTTCCCGCAGAATTTTTTTTGGGAGAGAATTTTTTCCCGCAGAATTTTTCCACAAGCCCCATATAGAGTAGATAATATTTGGGGCCTCTGGCGAGCTTGAGGCCGCCCTCTATTTGGAACGTCTGCCAGATTGTTGGGAGTTGTGGGGTTTTGTTTGAGATTTTTCAAAGTTGTGAAGAAAAAGTGCGTTCCAACTCTCTGAAAATGAGGAAAAAGTGCAAAGTGAAACGGCATTTCAGTCTCAGTGAACAGATGCCAAGGTCAGGGATGTTTGGGTTGAAGTAGAAACCTTTTGCGTTGAACTTTAACAGAAGAAAACAACTCTGCTAAATTGAGCAGAACAACAAACAACGACAACAAGGAGTTTACGTTTAGAAATAGCAGGCGGCCGAAAGTGAGCCAGAGGCCCCAAATATTATCTACTACCAACCTATTTTAATCTAAATTTTTATTATGTATTTAGCATAAGACAGTTCTTTTGAGGTGCTATTTTACAAGAGCGAGCGAAGACAACTTGATCAGAATTAATAATTTCATCGCACGCAAAATGGTAGCTACCTTTAAATTCTTATTGCCAATTTAAGTTAATTTTGACCATTTTTTTACATCCTTAAATTTTATTTCCATGATGACACATGCTTCCCTTTCAAATATTTAAATATTACTATGTTCCTATAATTTTTTTTTCTGCTAAACCCATGACAACGATAAGAATCGCAAACGAGCTGTTTTTGACGGAATCGTCATTTCTCTACTTTGAAGTTTACACAGAACTCTGATATTTCAAATATTTCAATCTAAAAATTTAGTATGTTATAAAACAAGTACAATACAATACTTAAAAATTCATCAGGTTCTCATACGGGATATTCATGTCTTATTTAAAGTGAATTTAAAACAAAAACATTCGATGATGACTGCTTCCCTTTTGAAATATTCGGTCAACCTGCCAATTACGGTCCCTTTAATGGTTTTTTCTGTTAAACCTATCACAGCGATAAGAATCGCAAACAAGCTGTATTTGATGGACTCGTCATTTCTTAACTTTGAAATTTATACAGAACTCTGATATCTCAGAATATTTCAATTTAAAATTTTATTATGTTATAAACAAGTACAATACAATGCATTATAAAATGCTCAAGGAAATGAGCGCGAGTGTTCTTAAAAATTCCTAAGTGCTTGTATAACTCAACAATGGACGAGGAACAAGGTTTTTTTATTTCTTTTATAAAATAGAAACGATTATAATGAACCTTACGTCGCGCGCGTGCTTTATCGAGTTATAATGAACTCGGTTTAACCAATCATATAGCGCGCATTTCCTTGAGCATTTTATAAATATTCGGTAAAGCATGCGCGAATTCTTGTCCCTTTGTGGTCGTTTTTATTTCATAAAAGAAACAAAAAACGTGTTCCTCGTGCGTTGTTTGTTATATAACCACTTGGGAATTATTAAGAACACTCGAAAAGTGCGAGAAATACTCGCCTTCGGCGCGTGCTTCTCTGCACTTCTCTCGTGTTCTTAATAATAACACCTTCAACCAGTTTGGCGAACTGAAAATTTGCCAGACGTCACGTTCAACCACCTGTCCATCTTCTTATTAAAGCTAACAGTTAGCCAACGAGCGCTTCAGTCCTGTATCTGTGCTGTTATGAAAAATTCTGCTAACGCTACTGCCAGCTTAAATTTCCCCGATATGTGATAAGATGGGGTTTTATTGCAAGCTCTATTTTTTAGCTGTTTTAACCGGAGTTTTATTTCATGGTCATTTGGTCTTAGGTGAGTGAATATTCTTTCTTGATGTGACGATAATTATACATCAATGTGTTGTTTTATTTTTCTTGAAGAGAGTGGATTATTATTTTTGTCGGGAAGAAATTGCCAATGGCGTTTATTTTCACCTCGTGATGAAAAGCGAGAGGCCCGGCGAGAGGAAGCAATTCTATCTTTTTTGTTGTTGTTGTTGCAACATTTTTGTTTCCTTTTACGACAGTAGCTATAACATTGTTTATATAACTTCACACCTGCGGAAAATGTGTGCCTTAATTTAGGCCCGGTTCAGACGCCGAACTTTTCATGAGCCGAATCTAATACCTTGAATTAAATACATGAAAAGTTCGGCGTCTGAATCAGTTAAGAACGGCTATTTGAATTTGGAACGGCTCAGCCGTTCTTCCCGCCTGGCTCAGTCGGGAATTTCGGCTTTGGAACGGCTTTGATTCAAACACGTATTCAAACGCCGAACTTTTCATGAGCCGAACCCAATGTATAAATTATTATAACTTATTTTACATGCAGTTTTTCCTTTCGATTTGTTTCTCTTCAAACTGAATTAAGTTCGGCTAATTAAGTTCGCCGTCTGAATCAACAGGCGTATTTTTGTTAATTTGGGTCGGTCCAAATTCGAATTAAGTTCGGCTCATGAAAAGTTCGGCGTCTGAACCGGCCATAATCATTTTGAAAGGCTTTAAGGCCCGGTTCAAACGTCGAACTTTACATGTGCCGAACCTAATACCTATTAAGGTCGACCCAAACTATTAAGTTCGACTGTTGATTCAGACGGTCGAACTTTACATGTGCCGAACCTAATTCGTGGTGAAAAGAAATATCATCAACCTAATTATTAGGTTCGGCACATGTAAAGTTCGACGTATGAATCAATTAGGAACGGCACTTTGTATTTGGGTCGACTCTGCCGTTCTATTCGACTGAGCTTGTCGAATAGAACGGCAAAAGATCGACTTCGATTCATACGTCGAACTTCACATGTGCCGAACATAATGCATAAATTATGTTAACGTATTTTTCAATATAACCGCGCTTCTGATTGGCTATTTAGCGGGTTTTCGCGCCTTTGCAGACAGAACTCACAGAGGCGTGACGACGGTTACCAGCATTCACGTTGTAGATTTTTAGACTGAAACTGGACAGCTTAAATGAGGGTCTAAAATAGGGTTTCCCAATCCCGCTTCCCGCCACTTTTTTTTCTTTCATCCCGCCATCCCGCTTGCTTTGGACATGTCATCCCGATCCCGCTTCCATGATACTTTTTTTGCATGACAAGTCGAAGTTTTTTTCCGGACGAGACGGGATTTCCGCTGGCTAATGCACTACAACCTCGGTGTTTGTTTACGGTAAACCGGCAGCAGTAAGTTTAGTTTGGTAAATTTATCCGCTTTTGAGTAAGTGTTGAGGAGCCAAATAAAAGTTTTCTTTATCGGAGAACATTGCATGGACCATGACGAAGGCCCTCCATCACACCAAACTTCAAAATTTCAAATAAAAAATAAATCACTTTTATTTAAGTGTCAAAGGTATTTAGCACGTAGTACTAATTGGGGACACTTTCCAGAACTAATTGGAATTTGGAAGTGGGTTTTTGAGGAAAGGGGATAACCGGAGTACCCGGAGAAAAAGGTCTCGGAGCAAGGAGAGAACCAACAACAAACTTCAAAAACAAACTTTAAAACACGCCTACTACGTAGGGGTTACTCACGAAAGAGAAAACTCTATCAAAAATAAAATTCGAAGAAAGGTAAAATGTGCTTTTTATACAGGAGGAGAAATCTGCCCCGGCTTTGTGAGAAAATACCAGTCATCAGTGCCAAATCTCAAAAAAAAAAATTAATGTTAAACTGGAACATAATACAGAACCAACCACTGCCACGACAAATCTACAAAGAACCACACATGATATCTTTTAAAAAGGCAAATCCTTTAAAGATACATGGCAAAAATTGGGTGACATTTGCCTCTAATTTTTTAACTCGTCCCCAGACCCCCAATTTGACCCTTAAATCACAGCGAAAACGCCATTTTTGGAAGGAAAAATCAAAATTTCGCCCATTTATGAATTTCTTTTTGGAAATCCATACTCGGATTCCAGTTATTTGGTTATTATTCTATCTGGAAACGTTAAAATATTTTAATAACTTAAAAAAAAAGTCCCGTCATTTTGACGTTGAAGTGACCAATGTCACATAAAGGCTTGTATGGAGTTCAACTGCACGGTCATCGCTTTTAGCGGTATAACTCGTTTTAATAGGCGTAAAAACATCCACACTCGGTTTTGAAGAGACTAGGATCTAGTGAACATTTTGGTGGGAAATATGATTTAGTTGGAGCGAAAAAACCCCCGTCATTTTGCCATTTTTTCAGTGCAATATGCTTCGACTGAGCCCATTTTGGCTTCTATTGGTGACTTGCGCGGACTAGCGCAAAGGTCGTTCGAGCTCAACTGCGCATGGACAATAGTTCATTTTAGTACAATCAAAGTATAGAGCAAGGCTGATACGTAGAACATTTAACGCGACAACGACATGATAGAGCCCAAACTGAAAGCCAAAATGCAAGTAACGCGCACGCCCGGAGCAAATGTCTCCTTTCAGGGGGTAATTTTTTTGGTATGACTCGCTAGAGCAAAAATATACCTCCTGTTTTAACATTATAATGGTTCCTTTTTCACAAAATTGCGACACCGTAACAGGTACTGATTTAACGCTCGTCGGATTGATAAAGATCAGGACTTCTGAAATGATTTCAAAGATAGACAGGATAGAAAAAGCGGTTAAAAAAATCACCTTTGTAAACAACCAGACTCCGAGTGCATTGTCGTCATATCATCATCCATCTCGTTTCCCGCCCAGAAAAATCAAGAATTCCCGCGTCCCGCCGTACAAATGACGAACTTCCCGCTTCCCGCCCACCCATCGCGCATCCCGCCTTCAAATTTTCTTTCATCCCGCATCCCGACAGCGAAAAAAGGCTTATCCCGCATCCCGCCAACCCTATGTTAGGCCCTCTTAAATCGGTCTTCGTAAAAAGTTGCCTTTCTTTATATCCATAAAGAAATCGTAATGTATTTTAAAATTTATGGCGTTACTTTATATCACGATCACGATATCCTTAGCTGTTTCCTTGCCATAACAGAAAACAAAACACACTAAAATCAAAACAAGAAATTCCAGGCTTGGTGAATTTTACTTTTTTCGGTTTATTTCACTATTTTAAGCAGTAAGGATGATATTTCTTTTCGCCACGAATTAGGTTCGGCACATGTAAAGTTCGACCGTCTGAATCAACAGTCGAACTTAATAGTTTGGGTCGACCTAAATAGGTGTTAGGTTCGGCACATGTAAAGTTCGACGTTTGAACCGGGCCTTAGAAACTGCTCATGTTTTCTTCGAACACATTTTTATGCAAGCATTGTTTTTCTCCATCGCCGTTCGCAAATAGTTATTGTTCTCTTGTGCGAAAACCTACAATATGAAAACTTTTCAGGGAGGTAACAACAACTTGACTCAAAAAGGGGAAAACGCACTAAAGGCAGTATATACAAAACGAGGCTACACCAACGGGGGTTGCTGGGTATATATTATCATAACCCTCAAAGGGAAATGGTATAACAATCTAAACATAAATATATGCACTGAAAACCGTAAGGGCTTTCAATTCTCGGCATAAAATACTCCAGTTCTTAACACCATATCTAGTTATTTCCTCATAAAGGCATTCAAATGACAAGTTTAAGGAAATCATTAGTGGTGAGAGTTCTGCAAGCTGTGAGAGTGCCGTCAACATACAGCTGTTTGATTAAACGTTGTCACTGATCGGTCTTACCCCTACGCGACCAGACCGAAAGGGAGTATGGGTGAATTAAAATGCATGATTAATTATTCTATATCGCGTTTACAACGGAGAACAAAACTCATGTTTGTCTTCGCGTGTTACGCAAAGACAACCAGAGTCGCTTCGATAAGGACGTTCCGTATTTTGATAATGTGCAGTTATTGAATGTGAATTGATTTCTCCCCATAATCCTTTTCGGTCTGGTCGCGTAGGGATGAGACCGATCAATGACAACGTTTGATCAAACAGCTGTATATGATCAATGGAAGCTCGTTAAGCGCTTGGTGCCTCTCTAATTCAAGTATTTTGTAACAGAATGTGAACTCGGCTGCTATTGGTAAGTGAACCACTTTCTCCAATTGGCAAGCCAACAAGTCAGACGCATTCTAAGTTCATTACAGTACTTTTCTTAATATTCTTCTCGCTATAGCTCGGGTATTTTAATCTTAAAACGAGTGACAAACCTAACAAAACTGCCGATTTTTTTTTTTTTCACTTGGATTCTCTACAACATCGAGATTCAGGATTTCAGATCGGGATATTTTTGGTCTTCTGGAAACGGGGGGTTTACTGTCGAAGCTAAGCTAGGTCACGTGACGTGATGACGTCATATGACAAATGACATGACGTCGATTTAAGCAGAAAATTTAAAATTTGCGCAAACATGCTTGTCACATCGAAATGTTCCCACTGCAGATAAATTTCAGAAAAAGTCACGAAGTTTAGCGGTTATTTGTAAAATGCTAGTTATAAGTTATAAGCGTCCAAAGGTAAAACGCGGGAACTTTACCCTCCCCCCCTCCCTCCCTCCCCTCCCCCTTTCCAGTCTGAATAGGGTTAAGCCAAAGAAACAAAGTGGATATGGAGTAATCCTCAAAAATGTCGCATGCGAAGGTAAAAATTTTGTATTAAACATGGAATTTTGTGTTAGGTACGTTACTAGCATTTCACTGATAGAATTATAATGGCTAAGGGTAGGTTACTTACAAATGGAAAAACAGGTTCATCTCAAGCGTTTTTCTTTTTGCAGGGGACTGTACTGATTTGGATCTTGGAATGAAAAGTGGCGCAATCTTAGACAGCGAGATAACTGCTTCATCTGAACTAAATGCCAACACACCAGCTAAGAATGGTCGACTGAACTATACAGCAGGATCATCATGGTGTGCAGTCACAAGCGACAGCAATCCATATCTGCAGATTGATCTACAGACACTTCATATCATCTGTGCTGTGTCCACTCAGGGGAATTCCCAAGGAGACCAGTGGGTGAACACCTACGCCCTACAGTCATCCACAGATGGGAAAACTTGGACAGATTACAAAAAATTTGGTCGAGTTAAGGTAATCAGTAGAACCAGTTTGTCTACGGACGTTATCCCAACCTAAAGTGTAGTTAATTCTGTAATTTCCAATAGTGCCAAATATCAAAATTAAAGGAAAATCCTAAATTTCGTTTTGCAAAATATTGAATAACAAATTGTACCAAATTGGTCACACCATATAGGATTTTGTTCACAGACTGAACTGCCTTTGCCTCTTAAAGGGGCATTGTCACGCAGATTTTGCTGTGTTCTGGTCACACTAAATATATGACAAAGTACCTTAAAGTGATTTCTTTATGGAAAAACAAACCATAATAAGTTTTTCTGCGATTTTTCCACGACACTTGGGAGGCACTTGAAAAAATTGGCCAATTTTTTCAAGTTGCAATCCATTTCCATCCTGGCCATCCGCAGCCAAAGATAACGAATACTAGTTTTTGTGCACTGGTAGAGTATTTGTTAACAAAACTGGACCATTATTTTAAGGTTTCCATTGAAACAAATATGTTTTTTGGCTTTTCAAAGTGATGCTAAAAATAGGTGACAGTGTCCCTTTAAGTTGT
The DNA here is from genome assembly GCA_022457155.1 of Cladopsammia gracilis. NCBI lineage: Eukaryota > Metazoa > Cnidaria > Anthozoa > Scleractinia > Dendrophylliidae > Cladopsammia > Cladopsammia gracilis. Next base: position 373,432 of record JAJGOT010000136.1, read on the forward strand.
TTTAGAGGTGATTTGGTTATCACCGCTCTTGTACGTCCGAGGTTTAAAAATGCTAAATACAATCACTGAAGAAGTTTGTAGTCAATAGCTAATGTACTTGCTATCTTTCTAATCGTTAATACTCCTTTTTTCTCTTCCTTTCAGATACTTCAAGGGAATGGAGATCAGAACAGAGAAAATAAAAACATTCTCTACGAAGGAGTCCTAACGAGGTGGCTGAGATTCTCGGGAAAAACAAGTCACAACAGATTTTGTATGAGAACAGAGGTGTTTGGAGTGAAGCTAAAACCAGGTAAAGCGAGATAATTTCCCTGGAAAGAGCTAAGAAAACAACGCTGTCATTTTGTTTGTCAACCTTGATATACCCGTTTCATTTCTTTGGAAATAAATAAATTGAAAAACTGTCATGTCCAAACTGATTTTTATTCTCTCGTGGGGCTCACGCAAATGCATCATCAACAGCTTGCTAATAATAGACCTCTTTATCTTGTATGTTTTGTTTTCCCAATGTAGGTCATGTGATGTTCTCAAGGGAATTTGACTTTTCATAAATTATGCATGCATATGCACGTGAAGAATACGAAATTTAAGAGATTGAAACAGTTCTCTATGGTAACATCACATGATCTACATTGGGAAAACAAAACATACAAGCTGAAGAGGTCTATTAAATCCGAATTAAAATGCCACGGCACAGCTTTGATTTTATTTCGCAAGCAAGACAAATAACAATATCAATGTTGGTTTGATCGCTAACACAGAAAATCTAGCTGCTGGTAAAGATTCAATGCAGTCTTCTACCTTCGCTGACAAACTCGCCAGTGGTGAATCATATAAAGCAGTGGATGGAAATCCAGACACAGATTTTTACAATGGCCACTGTTCACGTACCTTACAAGAGAACCCCAGCTGGTGGCGAGTAGACCTGGGTTCCAATCTCGTGCCAGTCTCTGAAGTACGCATAGTCAACAAAGTCAAAATGCAATGGAGTAAAGACTATAGAATAACACTTGGTAAGTTTATTATTTGTGTTTTTACAAGAAACGCTTTAATACAAGAATGAAGTCATTATCGAAAGAAACGATCAAAATGGCTTTACATAGACGTTACTGCGGTACACTGGGAATTTTTCGTCAGGGTAGTCTTCCAACAACACGTCTACTGCAAAATAAATAAATCGCCGACCTTCCGTAGAATATTTCCGTGGGTTGGAGGGAGGGAACTTTCAGTGACAGATGTACTCGTCTGGAATTATAAAAAGAATGCCTAAAAGATATAGCGCCAGAATCCCGTTAATAAGCGTGGCTCCAATATATTTTCACCCCTCATTAACAGGTACCTTTCGTAACTTTTGTTGGAGTTAATTTCAGTTGCGTCGAAAAATTAAGTTCTACTTACTTTCAAATTTTAAAGACAATGCTGCATATATCTACCTTTTACCTTAAATGGAACACCTATATAGTGATAACTGAGGCCATTTACAAACTGAAAACCCTGAAAGGCACCAATACCGCATTTCTAACCCCTAAAGGTACGACGAGAAAACGCGTCACTGTTATAAGGGAGACAGCACTTCCACCCGAGTGGAAGTGACGCTTTTGCCTACCAGCGTGCAACCTTTGACGAATTAACAGTATATTTACCATATACTTCTTTTAGCGTTCCTATTTTAGCAAAGTTGTGAATTTCAGTAAGCCGCAATGAAAATATGATTTAGAAGTCCTTCGGCGATGAAATAGTTCCTTTTTGCGGCTTGTCTGTGCATTTGTGTATGATCATTATAAATTGTTTTTAACCTTATTTAGACTGAGGGAGGCGAGGGGGTGAAAATTACTTTGAATGTTTAAAGTATTTAGACAATAATCACCAAACTTTGTGAGTTATTCTGATATTTCATTGGGAACATTTTGACATGTTTATGACATGTACAGTTTCCACGACAACCATCTTTTTACATGCATTTTACTCACATTGTAATTTTCTGCATATAACATCTGTATACATCTGCTTTTTTTTTAAAGTGGCGAAGCACCGATTTATATATGGGACGATTTTGTTCCTTCTATTTATTTATAGGCTGTTCGAACTGATAGTGTTCACTCACTTTTGTGCCTATTTCTAGCGTCTACAAGCAAAAAAATCTTTCTGTTTAGTTTAAGTACTAGATGGAGTGAAAACTTTGTTAATTTTACCATATTTCTTTTAAAATGGTAGGTAACAAACTAGATGTGACAACAAATCCTGAGTGCCTTGGACGGTACAGTTTTGTTCAGTTTATAGCATCGGCCGTGTGTTACAGAAACCCACTGACGACTGGAAGATTTGTTGGCATTATGACAACAGATAAACAGTTTCTTCAGCTGTGCGAGGTCGAAATTTACTCACGAGGCAAGTTGACAAAAATGATAGCCAGTACACCGACTTTGCTACCCTTGCACCGCTCTCTCCGCCTTGCCTCTTGCCTATTGGTGCACTACCTTGAAGGAGTAAGGGGGCGCTTTTTAGAAAGAGGGCGCATATTAACAAAGCGACACTCAAGGGGGAGGGGGGGGGGGGGGAGAAATTATTAGAAAGAAGGCGCTTATAGGAAGGAGGGCGCTAAATCAAACCATTACGGTAAGTGTTCTTATGTCCGTTACACCATATGTCTAAGTTATCGCCCAGTACATTTATTGGCCATCAATAGTAGTAATACTGATAGAACCATTAAATGTAGATCATTATGCTGGAAGGTCTTGTTAATTTTAGTTTTGATCTGTAAACATTCTTAACTTAATATGTGATTTTCATCTAATTTCATTATGATTGTTCATGTTGTATCTTCTAAGAAAATCTAGCACTTGGCAAACCAACGACTCAGTCGTCCACTGCTGACACTGTTCCTTCTGGTGCCAGTAAAAACGCAGTGGATGGAAATAGTAACCCGCATTTCCACCAATCTTCTTCATGTACTCACACACATCTTGAAACTAAACCCTGGTGGAGAGTGGACCTTGGACAAGTGGAGCCTGTTACTGAAGTGTACATAGTCAACAGAGAAGGCGGCTCCTGGGAGAGATTAAATCCATTTGAGATCAGAGTGGGTAGGTTACAGGGTGTTTCGGAAATACAATCGAATCTCACGTAAGGGACAGACCAAGGTGGTCGCTTGCGAACACGTAGTAATTTCCCAATTTATGCATCATATTAAAATGAAACTTGGCCAAGCGTTTAAACTTAATTCAAGTGGATGAGTAGTTGGGTTAGGTTTAGGGTTAGGGTTAAAGACAACTTAAAATATCCTGATATACATTTGAATCGTGTTAAGTGCGCAAAGGTCTACACGAAACCAATTGAAATGTGTGTCTACGTCAAAACAACTGGAAAAGTGTTTCAGTGTTTTCCCCACAGAAGGAACAAAAGTCTACTTGTTTTATGTCTATTTTATAAAGAAAATCATTCGTAGCAATTCGTCTGTGAAGAAACTTAAACTGGAACACTCTTGAGTTTTGTTTCGTCTTGTACATATGAATGGTAAAGGATAAGAGTTTTTCCAACTGACAGTCGAACTTCCAATTATATCTCCTTCAGAGTGCCATTTTTCTTTGTTCTTTAATGGAGTGGTAGCCTTTTTCTCGACAAGACGTTTGAAGAATTCTTTGCAAACATTTGAGTGTGACAGTAGGCTCTCAACTGTATCTTTTGGACGGGGATTATTACGGCCTGGCGTGCATAATTTCTTGTACTGCTTTAAAGCACATACCACTTTATAATACTCGAGGTAATTGCGTTGCAACAAGACTTGAACAAGAAAGGTCGATTGTCAATTCTGATAAGTGAGTTAAGCCAGATGCAAGTGGGATTAAAATCTAGTTTCTTTTCCTTGTAATTAAGCTTGGTCCAATGTTCTATAATTACTTTTAAGAAAGGATACTTGACATTAAGCAGTAGAACGTCCTGCTATTTTAGATTACTTAGAAAGGCTAGTTTGCCTCCATATCTTTTAAGATGGTAATCGAAGAAAATCTTCCATTTCCCATGATTTTCCTCATTTACACCCCTCTGTAACAGACCCGGTGAAGCCCGACCAAGTGAACGTTTTTCCTCCGCCCAGTGAAAATTTAGCCTCCTTGGTACCTGGTGAATATTTTGATTTTACCCGGCTATTATTTTGCTTCCCTGGTGTGACTTTTACATACCCAGCGTATTTCTTTAATATTTGTTTGTTTGTAAAAGGCAAAGCAGTAACATCGACAAAAAAAAGAATCAACAACCGATTGTAAAAAAGAAAAAGAAAAAGAACACTGCAGAGCGGAAAGAGGTCTGTCCCATACCGCCACAAGACCGTAAATATAAATGGCGGGAAACCCTGACGTTTTTTAACCAATAGGATGTCGAATTGTAAACACGTGACACTACAACCACTGAACATACCAACGAGTCAAAGATGGCGGACACCAGCTCTGAGAAGGAACGATTGTAGTACCGACTATGACATCAGATCACATCCGAAAACGATACTGATACGTGTTCAGTGTAGCATTATATCATATATTAGCTGATACGTTTTCAGAGTGTATTGACCTTAGGCTACTTTCAGTACAGGGACGGCGTAACCGGGCCGGTTAAGTTAAGTTATTTAATTAAGTTAGGCCAGGATATATGTATCAAGTATTATATGTATCAAGCTAACAAAATCTATCTGTAAGCACTAAAATACCTGTAATTTTACACTTGATTGAGATTTGATTTTCAACGACGAAATATCTCTTGGAGAATGCTGAAAATAGCATTTCCGAGCCTCTAGATTTCAAAACGTTCTGAAGGGGCATGCCTCCAGTTCCCCATAGAAGCTCGCGCCTCCGGCGCTCGCTTCATTCACCCTATTACAAAACCTTCAGATAAATATGAACACCCCTTCTGAAACCCCACCTACGCGCCTGCTAAGGCGGTGGCTATCTGTCATTAAGATTAGATAACTGATTATTTTTTACCTTTGGAGGGTTTAAAATATAGTATCACGGTAGATTAATTATTGAATAAACCTGGTAGACAATTAAAAAAAAAAAACGGTGGAAAACTAGCCGACCCGGTGAAAAAACTTAGCGGCCTGGTGGCCTTTTTTCGAAAACCTAGTGAGGATATAGAATCCATCGGGTCTGTTACAGAGGGGTGTTCATTTCGATAACCTTGAATCCATTTTGTTTTCAGCGATTCGTTAAAACTTTGGATTTCTACCATCTTGAGTCCCCCTTTATGATAGTGGTTAATCATTCATTTCTGCCCTTTCAATTTTGTCACTTTTGCTATCCTAGAGAAAGTCATACAGTAAATAATTAATTTCTTTAAGAACATCTTTAGGCCCGGTTCAAACGTCGAACTTCACATGTGCCGAACCTAATGCAAATGAGCAAGAACAATAGATTTTGCTCATTTGCATTAGGTTCGGCACATGTGAAGTTCGACGTTTGAACCGGGCCTAAGGCGTTGGCAAGGAAGATAGTGTGTAAACAGTGAATTGAGACACGGCCAAAGTTTTTAGAATTGTGTTATCATAATTAACTTTCAAACCAGTTATGGAAACAAATGCGTCAGGTAAGTATAAAGTTTTATAAAACGAGGATTTTGAATCATCTAAGATCTTGGTCGTATCATCAGCGTATTGAGATAGTTTACATATGGTGCCAAAGATCTTGATTCCGCGGACCTCTTTATCATTCCTTACCGGTGTTACCTAATATTTCAGCACATAAAATAAATAAATATGGAGAAAGTGGACAACCTTGTCTCACACCGCGGCTTAGGGTGATGAAATCAGAAGACCATCTGTTGTTCTGAATGCAACTACTAATGCCGGTATAGAATAGTTTTATCCACGTTGCTAGGGATGTTCAAAAGTTGTAATATTTTAAATATTTTTCAATAAAGGATCATTCTATACTATCAAAAGCTTTATCGAAGTCAACAAATAGTAGAAGACCTGGGATTTGTCCTTCTTTTGCATGATTTATTATGCTATTAGCCTAATGTTTTCTCCAATAAATCTATTTTTTTAAAAAGTCAGTTTGGTCATTGTTGATTATCTTTGGTAAGACTTTTCTTAGCCGACTAGGAGACTAGCAATGGCTCTAGTTGCAATTTTGTAATCACAGTTAAGCAACGAAGTTACCTTGTCTTATCAATATGCAATAGCGTGGACTCTCTTCATGACTAGTACTTTTTACGTTCTAGGCACAAATTCCAGTAATGAGGGTGTCGCTAATCCTAAGTGTGGTGATGGTGGTTACAGTGTTCCTGAAGGAAAAGGTGCATCTTTCTTCTGTCGCCCCATTTTGTACGGAAGATATGTCACCATACGAATTACTAAAAGCAGTGCGGAGCATCTCACGCTCTGTGAAGTAGAAGTTTATTCTGCTAGGAGAGGTAAGACATTACAGACTTCCACTTGCTCCGTTTTCTTAGGTGAATTTTTAACAAGGTACGGCTATTTGGTTAATGATAAGGCTGTCCTACTGAAATTTCTCTTGATCTTGGTTAGTTGTATAAACAATAATCTTTATTTGGCGCAAAAATATGCACGGATATTTGTCCGCGGACATTATCTGTTCCGAGAGGAGAACAGTTTTCAGAGAGCTTAAGCTCGAGAAAAATTGTGAGCTTCGAAAAATAAGCCCGGTCGTCAATCTTAATTCTTGCGCTTCCGACCTTTCACCTCAGTTAAGTTTATCATCGGCTTTCTGTTCAGATCGAGAGCAACGCTGTTTGACTCAGCCTATCCGCTATATTAAAATCCAAGATTGCGGCTATGTAAGCGGCTATTTGAATGACGTCACGGACTCTAGCAGTGTCATAACCCATAATATTTACCTTATTTTATAGAGCACATGACAGGCTATCTATTTGAGGTTTGAGGTAAAATATTTCCGATATATTGTATCACCGCAAAATTCCAAGGGAGGGGTTGCAAGTGGGGGTGTTAGTTGGCGTGAACATGCGAGGGTTAAGTTAAGTTTCTGGGAAATATTTCATAGTTATGTGTGCTTGCGTAAGGCATTGGCCATGCCGCTGAGATGTGTCGTGTGACGATTGCTTTCAAATGGTTTATTTTAAATTCTGCTAGTTTATAGTGATGAAACCAGCTGAATTTAGGGCATTTGCAAACCTCGTACAACTGCAATTATGTACGAGATTTACCGATTGATGTTTTTATCTATAATTATAATTTTAACGTTTAGACATTTTTATTTAGAGCAGTTTTCATTTGAGTGTCGTAAAACCAAAACCAAAGTAATTCCTCTGACCAATCACAGCAGTCGTAAACAATCCAATGAACCAATCAGAGCTCGAAGCAATTACATGTCGGCGGCGCCAAGCGCGGGAAAACGCGTGCGAGCAAGTCACGATTGGTTTTGGTTTTACTTTTGATTGGTCTAGAAAGTGGCGCGAGATTATTTTTTAGCCAATCACAAAGCGTAGCAATGCAAAACCCTAAGCAATTGTGTAATTACTTCCGATACTCAATTGAAAACTGCTCTAAAACTCAGTTTTAGTGTTTTAGCTAACTATTTGTAACATATTGTATGGTTGTTTAGTTAATTAATTATCGTATCTATTTTATTATATTAAACAGTAGGTGTCCCCTATTAGTAGAGGGCTTGCCCCTCGGCTAGTTCTTCCTGACACATAAATAAAGTTTCTATCTATCTATCTAATGTTTCAATTACCTTATGAATTATTTATATGTTTATGTACGTTGGGTCTGAAAAACCCTGATTGGGAGATTCAATAAAGTTTTATATTTATATTTATATTTAAAACAAAAAAATATAGAAAAATTTCAACCAAACATGCAATTACAATATAATTTGTTTTTCAAAAATAATATTGAAAATTGGCAAAGAAACCGATCTATCAAACATAAAATAGGGGTACACGACTCCAATTCAAGCGAGTTAAATCATTGGCCACCTTCTCTAATGTGTGTAAATTTCTTCCTTGGAGCGCAAGGATAAACATTTAACCCTATTCAGACTAGGCTTTTTTTGGCAATCTGTGACTGGGGGGGGGGGGGGGCTCCTCGGACCCCCCCTTCATATCTCTGAAACCAGTAAGGCTAGGACCATGAAATTTTGACACAATGTTCACCTCCATACAAGGAAACCTCACACCCAGTTTTGACCTGCCACATCCAATTATGACGTCACAATGACGTCATTTTTGTTTTTCCGACGTTTCTTTGATATTTTTCCATCCAGATACTTAAAATATCAAATATAACTGTAAAATCATCCCTTTAATATTAAAACATAATAAATACAAACAAGGACACACTTGTAAGGCGAGAAAAAGCAAAAAAAGGCGATAAAACTATAATTTTGAAATTATTGTCCGCCATCTTGGATCCGCCATCTTGGATCCGCCATCTTGGATTTCCTTTTTTTTTTGTTTAAATTAAAATTTAAAAAATATCTAAAAGAGAAAAGGATCAGAATGTATAAAACACGTATCAAACTAATGTCTATTATCCAAACAATGAACTTAGAAGCGTTATTTAATAAATAGTACAAATTTTTTGTCTATACGTAAAAGAGAGCAAAAATTTACCTACCCCTCCCCCCCAAATATTTGATGTTAAAAATTTTTGATGTCTTTCAAGAACTAGTCCCAAGAAGAAACTATTCTAACAAGAAAATGCACTATAAGTCAAAGAACAAGATCTTAAAATAAAAAAATTCACCATATTTTAATATTTTGAAAACCTATGTGTCAAAAACCGGTTGCCATGGCAACATGGTTAATCACACTGACATGTTATGGATACCAAAATGTCCCTAGATAAATTTTAGGAAAAGTCAGAAAATTTCAGCCTCATAGCTATTTCAGTGTAAGAGTTATCGCAATTTTACTGGAGGGGGGGGGGTTCGAAAAGCCCCCCCCCCAGTCTGAATAGGGTTAATGTGAACATCCTTAATCTTATTGTTAGATATCCATTCAATATTAACTTTCTGCATGATTCTCAACAATTATAATAATTTCACTATCAGTCTACTTTTGATCTATATTTAACTGCTCAAAAATTATTTCAGCATGTCCAATGCAGGCACTCGGTGTGACCAGCAGTTATGAATTTCCAAGCGAGAGTTTCTTAGCCTCGTCATCAACTTATAGTATGGAACCTTTTAAAGCTCGACTGAATGGTAATAGTGCGTGGTCGCCCAGTACTGACAGTAATGCTAACGACTTTCTGCAAATCAACCTGCAATACGAGTTCTTTATCTGCGCCATAGCTACTCAAGGAAATCCAACCGCTCCTCACTGGACAAAAAAGTACAAATTTATGTTGTCACTATATAGCAACCACTGGATCACCTACAAAGAGAATGGCACAGATAAGGTTTGTAAAGAAATTGAGCCAATTTACAACATTTATATGTCATGTAGGTGGAAAAGCTCGAAAACCTGAACATATATGACATATAGGAGAGAAAGCGCAAAAACCCGAGGCTTCAAGAACCAAAGGGGATGGTATCAGGACCAAACTTTTAATCTTAGAATTAGATGTAAATGTTTGTAATGCTTAACAATGCTTAAGAACACTAATTTATAAGCCATGTTATTCTTGCTACTGCCTGCCGACTCTTGTTAATCTCTTACTATCATAGATATTTAAAGCAAATGACGGACAAAACGACATTGTAAAGCACAATCTTGTGGAGATTGCAAGGGCGAGATTTGTTCGGTTCCAGCCAACGGAATTCTCGACGCGCAAAGCTCTAAGAGTAGAATTGTATGGTGTCCCCAAAACTGCAGGTAAGTCGTTACGCTAATAAGTCTAATAATATATTGAAATCAATTCAAAATAATATGAAGTTGAACTGTCATCTGTTATCGCGCGCGCTGCTGGGGATCTGAAATGACATCCAAATTGGTGGACAAGATGGCCGCAATCTTAGATTTTACTCAAAATTCAAATTTATCGAAAAAAATGCGGATATTGAAAATAGTTTTTTTTTACAAGAGATGTCAAAGAAATGATATCATTCAACATTTGGCTACTTTTGGTCCCATTTTATTTTTCAACAAAAATGATGAAAAACACATATTTTTATTCATAAATTGCTTGACCTCAAGCAACTGATGACGTCATATCAGTGTGCTGCAACCCGACACAGACTACACCTTCAATGTTCAAGCCGTCAGTGCAATTGGAGGTGGCCCTACTAGCAACTCAGTTTCCTTCAAACCGTATGGTAAGAATTACGAACCTTACGTTGGAATCACCTGGAGAATAACCATAAAGAATAAAAATGTGCTTTTCATATTTTTTTGTAGGATGTCCCCAGGAAGGTGCATTGGGAAACATAAACTACATGGGCTGCATCTCTGCTGAATTTAATAAACTGAGTGTCCAGGTACGTAAATTGAATTCAAAAAATAAGTGCGCGCATAGAAATGTAATGAGAAGTTTGAATTGCCATATTTCAACTGTTGCGTACTTGTTTCTTGTTGAACTGGAGTCACTTTAATAAAACTTTTACCCTTGTAATTCACAAGTGCAGCTGTTGTTTTCAACCTCTGAAACAATGGCTACGCTTGTAAATTACACTTGTAAAAGTTTTATTAAATTGACCCTTTAGTTTTACACGCATACATATGGTATAAAACGATTTGTGTAAACTTCGAATAACTTGAGCAGCTTCGATCAGCTTTTAGGCTTTAGGTAAGAGGTTTATGCAGTAATAACACAATTAAACCCAGTAAGACACATATAATATGAAGGTTCATGTCTTCATAATTAATTTTGAATCTTTTAATGTCTTAAATAGCCACCTCTCATATTTTCATTTAGATGGAAGCAATTGTAAAGGGTCTTCAGTCAGACTTCAACGCCCACCAAGTTCTTTCCCAGCTTAGAAATGTTACTCAGCCAATAAAAAACGATATTATTAGGCCGCAACAGATCTTTGGAGGAGACTTGGTTATAGCAGTGAACATACTTGTTCAAATAGCCAAATACAATGATAACCATGGCAACATGAGTTCCACAAAAGATTTCGAAAACTACGCACATGTAGCCAGTAACTTGCTGGAACCAGTAAACAGCAGAACTTGGAGGGAACTGTATAAAGTAAGTTAGTTGTTCTCTCTGTTAGCAAATCATCTATATAATAATGTGTATATGAACTGTGATCATCTGGGTAAGAGAATGTGATGATCATTTGAAGGAGTTCCCATCTGGTCAACTGAGTAGCTCAATGATAGAACGTTTGTAGCGGAATCGCAATTAAAGGTCGTGGGTTCGAATCCCGTTGCGGAATGAATTTTTGTCAGTGTCTAGTTGCAACTATTTTAGTAATTGAAAAACCAATCACATTGTGTAAAAGTACGAAAACCACTGATGAAAATTGGAACAATCGTAATACTGTCACGAGGGCCACGGGAATAAAGCTTAACAACCTCGTTCCCAGGGTCTCTGAGAGACCCTGGGAACGAGGTTGAAAGCTTAACTTATTCTTTCATTCTTCTTGTCAGTTCTGTTTTTATCACTTTATGCCGTCACCTTTTTTCAACACTACCTTTTGTTACTGGAAAATAATGTTAGGGCAACTCTTTGGAATTAAGTTCGCTTAGCAAAGCTTTGAAAAACTTGGTCATGGATTTACGGTGCCTCTTTAAACAGACCAGGAAAATCGTTGTTTTGGATTAGCATTATTTATGTCTGACAAATCGTGGTTTTGCAGGACGCATTCCTTTTACTGCAGAAGAGATTAAGATTTCCAACTCATTGCCACTGTTCAAATAACTGTCAGGTTGAAAAAAAAAAAAAAAAACAGCGGGAACAGTTTTAGTGGCAGCCATTACTAGTTTTATCATAACAGGTTTGAAACAAAAGACAAAAAAAAAAGAACCCGCAAAGAAAGGGAAACGATTGAAAGTATATCCATTGAAGATTTTTATCAGCAGAAGCGATTTCATGTACGTTCGTTGCTAACATTCTGTTAAGAGAAGTATTCTATTCCCTTTCATCCTCATTTGTAGAGCGGACAGAACAGTAGCCAAATCTTGGTAAAAGCAATGGATGATTATGGAAAGGGAGTCGTTGGCACATTTAATAGATCAACAATATCCAAAGTTGTTGGAACCAAAAACTTGATGTGGAAGATTGACCGCCTTCCGGTATGAACATTTTTTTTTCGCTAAATATGGTAATAGTCTCTTCTAAAACTAATTAATAATTTATGTCAGAACACAAAGGAAATCACTACCGTGAAAGAGTTTGGATACCCGGTCTTAATTTGCATAGATTTTGGCGATTTTATTCCTTCGTTTTCTCCGCGTTTAATGATCAGTTTGAGAAGCTATTTCAAACACTCCAAAGAGTGTTTCATCAGGTATCCAAACAGCTAGAAGTGGGTTAAAAAAACTGGGCTGCGCCTCAATCGTTTTTCAACCAACTTCTCGGTGTTTGGATATCCTGATGAAACACTCTTCCTCGTTTTTGATATATTACCTGAAAGATCATTCAGCAAACGTGTTACATGAATTTATTTTTTTATTCTTTAGCATTCGCACTGTAAATGGTTGAGCGATAAAAACGTTTCATGTACATGTAGGTCAATACCGAAATTGAAAATATCGACAAACGAAAGCAGAATCTGACTTTTCTTTATTTTCTCTTCCTTTCAGTTAACATCTAGAGGAAAAGGCCTGTATATTGCATACAACAAAAGCTCCATCTATTTGCCTCCACAAGTGTTCAGTTCATCTCAACAATCTCGCGTTGTAACAGTGGTTTATCTGACGTTAAACGAGGTTTTACTATTAGCAAAGGAAAAAAAGCACAAAGATGGTGACGCTGTCTCAGTCAATACGACGATCGTCTCTAGTACTGTCTACCCCAGGTCCCCAGACGTTTTAAGCGAAGCGGTCAAGATCGTCCTGCAGAACAAAAAGGTATTCTTCATCAATATTCTAAAATCTAAACTGCTTATTCTTCACAGCCCTTCTTTTAACATGTTCATCATATAGGTAATAGTAATCGTCATGACAAGTTTCATATCAATACATCACGTTGCTTTGGCGGTTCAGCGTCTCCTTGTGCAAAACAAAAACAAGTATTTTTCACTCGGTTTGTATACTTTTCTAAAGTGAGGATGCAAATCGGTTTCTTGAATCGTCGAACTGAACAGAAACAATGGCCGTTTTCACACTAGAGACGGACAAATCGTCTGGACGGACAAGTCGTCTCAGACGGACAAGTCGTCTTAGTGAGAAAACGGGACGAACAAAATTTTGGACGTAAAAGTCGTCTGATTTTGTCCGTCGATTTGGCCGTCTATTAAGACGATTTTTCGAGGACGATTTGTTCGTCTAGACGGATAAGTCGTCCAAAGTCCGACTTAAATTCACACCAGACGAACAAATGGTTGTATCTTGGTCCCAGTACTCGCTAAGGGGAATGGAACTAGTAAAGGAAGTGATGGTTTATGGGAAAATCAAAATGGCGGATAGAAAGCAAGGTAACCAAGCCTGTTAGTGCTAGGCCCCCTTGCTTTCAAAATCGTCTGTTTGTTCGTTCAGATATGAATTTACGATGACCAACACAAGGTCAGTTGTCCGTCTAGAATTCACATTACACGAGCAAATTGTCGGACGACTTGTCCGTCCAGACGATTTGTCCGTCTTCTAGTGTGAAATGGGCCAATTATAAAGAAAATTTAGCTATGTTTTAAGAATGTCTTTAAAATGCAAATTCGACAGCGAAGTTGGTTTATCAATATATCCCAATAACTCCGGTTTTACTGAAAAATTGTAGGGCTTCATCAAAAGTTGTCCAACTTGTTTCATTTGTCCTTCTCTGCAACATCTTATCTCTGGTGTTGTTCTTACAGCCGAGAAAAAACTGCTTAATACGTATATACAAACGATCAATAGTGCGTATGCATAGCGGCCCCACGTTTGTATTCAGGAATGATAAAAAAATGTTTGCATAAAATTAGTGTTTAATTTCCAAAGGATGGAAATTTTATTCTTCTGAACACCAACATAGGCGCTGTGCATAGGCTCCACGCTTGCCTTCTTTCACCTTCCCATGGTGCCTCGCGCTTCGCTTGTCTCCAGTCGCTCACACTTCTCACAATGTGACTCGCTTCTCGCGACCTCTCAAAGGGCCTGTCCTATTGAAATTAGAATTGTGGTAAAAGCGGAACATCTTTTTAACATTTTGTTTAGTTTTCGTAAATACCTTTTTCAATCACTCCTATCTTCATCTTCACTGATTTTACTCATCATTTAAAGATGAGGAACTCCTCTGACGCAATTTCACAACAAAAGTGCGTATTCTGGCGACCAGAAGAATCTGCGACATGGAAGACCAGCGGTTGCAGACTTGTGCCCAGCGAATCTGATGTCACTATGACAACATGTGAATGTGACCACCTGACCATCTTCGCAGCACTCATGGATCCATATGGCTTAACTGTAAGTTAAACAGAACACCACTTACATTGCAAATATATATTACGCAAGCATTGAACCTAAAACAATTCAAGTTGGCAAAGTGCAATTATAAAAATTGTGTACCACATTGGGTTAAATTGACTTAATTTTTTTTTTGTGACAAACACTGGAAAGCATCCAATGGATGAAAGAAGCATGTTTTCGTGAAATTAATCAGGCGATCATAGCTAGACTTAGAAATGTATTCTATCAGACTACAGACAATGGTATGATGTAATGGTTCCCGCCGTTGTTTTAGCATTTCATATCAGAAACGGAACAACAAGCTGTACACAGCTTGAACTCGTGGCGTCTTTGACCCATTGCAGTATTGATTCCCGAGTGTTTTGAATGCTTTAATGGAGAAAACGTAAAGTTAAGACTAAACTACATTCACTACATTGAATAACCTCGATCACTAAGCAAATGGCAAGTTATATAAAACACAAAACTTGCCAAAACAAAAATACCACAGCAATAAGCGGCAAACACTACATCAAAACAGCATTCATGAACAAAACATCATTCATGAACAAAATATCATTCATGAACACCTTGTATTGTCCTGAAAACTTGTACGCTGCAATTCTTCCTTCCGCTTCTCAAGTCAACACACAGAGGTATTTTGCCGTAATCTTGAAATTAAGGCGTGTCAACCATGCAATCAGACCAGTGAAAATTAAATGTTCGTGCATAAATTTGCATTCACTAATGTCACACGCACACACACACACACACACACACACACACACAAAGAAAACGCAGAGCGCAAAACATAATTTTTAGGCTACGACACGTGTAATTAATGCGGCAGCTCACTTCTTAGGAGACATTAGGAAGTTTTCTTTTACAATAGATATAACTAGAAAGGTTAACTTTACTGTGAAGGGTGAAGACATTGGTATCTTTCATGTCAGCTGCCATATTTCAAGCGAGCTAAAAGGTGTCCGTGTTAATCGAAACGTTCTCGGATCTCCCTGGGAAATCTTCGGACATCTTTAGCAATCTTCGGAAAATTTTCAAAATTACCTGGAATCAATTACCGCCATCAAAGATTAACATGTTTGATTCTTACATGTGTTTTGTTCTTCTCATTGAAAAAATATGCTTTGACAATCTTAAGCCGTTATCTATTAATTGATCCTCCGATATTTCTTAAATCTTGTAGGTAAATGAAGATGACAAAGAAGCTCTGGAAATTATCTCCATAGTTGGCTGTTCCATTTCACTGCTAGCTGTTATTATCAACATCATTACTCTGACTTTGCTCTGCAGGCCGGTCAAGACAAGAGTGGAAGTGCTACTAAACTTATGCACTGCAATTGCAATTTCTTGTGCACTTGTTATTTCCGAAGGGTCCGCAAGAAACAAGGCATGGTCTTCTTTTTTAAAACCCTTTTATTTGTTAATTATTATTATCATTATTATTTATTTATTTATTATTATTATTATTATTATTTTTTTTTTTTGGGGGGGGGGGGGAATGAAGGGGGTATAGGTTTGCTACGGGGGGGGGGGGAGTGTAGGATCTTATTCTACCGAAAGAACAAGATGGAACTGAAAGGAAAAAGAGTTAGTTCAGATAAAAGATAATGTCAACGATGGAGTAAGCAGAAAATGCAAAGTTATGCTGAACATGCCAAAACGTGGTTGCCATGCAAACGTTTCACGTTACACGAAAAGGGGATAGGAGGGACGGGGGTAGAGGGGAGAGGGGAGAGGAGGGAAGGTTGGTAATTTTGTAGCAGAATAAAGTTAACTGTTTTCCTGTAATTTTTAGGCTGGTTGTCCTGTGGTAGCGGCCTTACTGCATTACTTCTTACTGGCTTTGTTTTCTTGGATGTTGTGCGAGGGCGTACTGCACTACATCATAATCGTGGTACCGTTTGGACGTGAAGCTGACGCTGAAGACAAAAGGAAGTACTTCTATCTCTTTGGATGGGGTGGGTTTATTTCTTTGATATTTTTGTTTTCTCTACAGATGTTTGGTTAAAGGAAATATACGAATACGAATGCGATCAATATCAATATCAAACACATTTTTAAAACCATCCGCATTGTCCTCAGTTTGTCATTCAGCATTTACCGAAAGACGCGAAAAAGAAAAATTCTTTACCTGTGAAATGAAAGCTCGTTCGGTAAACCCTTAACTAAAACCATAAAAACCTCCTCTTCATTTTTTGTATGGTGACTCACTGACAATCTAAGCCGTCCTTTTCTAAAAGACTGTTATTAAGAAATAGAAACACAGTGCGTACATGTGTAGATAAACGTTTGGAATATTCATTAACCGGTAAAAAGATGTGCTTTTAGATCAGCCGTATGTTGCTGTTATGCTCTGATATCCATATACCAGTGAATGACCAGTGAATGCAGGGGCGGATACAGGAATTTCTGAAAGGGGAGAGGGGGGGGGGGGGGGTGTTCCAGGTGTATCTTCCCCGGAAAATGGTTCCGATTTTACCCTCTAAAAAGCCATTTCCGGCATTCCTGATAGATAGATAGATAGATAGAACTTTATTTAACATGGCACTCCACTTAGCTGAAAGCTACTTTACAGGAAGCCCACAAATGAGAAACAAATAGATTACAAAACAAGAGAGTCTGAGAGTCGAAAAGCGTTTGTTAAGTCAGAAACTTGACAATCAGTCAATTGTTGGAAGTGAAACAACTACGTATAAAACAATTTTATTCTATTATTTTTATGAACCACATGGGAGACACAGGTCTGATAGGGGGGTCCGGACCCTTCCGACCCCCCCCCCCCCCCCCTGGATCCGCCACTGGAATGTGGCTTTGATTTATTTTATTGCAATTACTATTGCACTGACGGAATAGCTTTTTTAGTCAACTTCAACTTCGATTAACTACGGTTAATTCTATCCTCTGACAGTGTGTAGTAATGACTTGACAAAACAGAATCAAGACTGCCACGTGGCCATTTACGATCTAAAGAAGTGATTAAATGTCTATTGGTAAAAGAAATGTTTTATGGGCGCACCGATAACGAGGAAATGTGTGGTTAACCATTTTTTTGTTCCAAGTTGATTTTGTTCTTGATATTTTTGTTCTAGGTTTCCCGGCCATAATAGTAACTATTGCACTGGCTGTCACTCAAGCAAATGGTTACGGTAGTACAGCAGGTTGCTGGCTTGACACCAAGAGTGGATTGATTTGGGCGTTTATTGGACCAGCACTAGCCGTTATTTTGGTCAGTGAAAATTCATTGGCATCTGTTCTACCTAATTTAATCAATCAATCCATTAATTTATTTCATTCAATAATAAAAAAAGATATATTAATATATTTTGGGCTCAGTTGGATTGCAATCTTATTCTGACCAAATTAATGTTTTTAGCTCACTGTGTTTCCTAATGTTACTGTTCAATATTTTTCTGTTAATTTGAAAGGTTTAACTTGTGGCGTGGGATCCCAACAGTAACACCATTCTAAAAAAATATAGGATTGCTTAACGTTTAGAGCAGTTTTCAATTGAATTTCGAAAGTAATTTGGCGATTGCTTTGGGTATTATATTGCTACGCTTCGTGATTGGCTAAAAATCCTGCGCCACTTTCTCAACCAATCAGAAGTGAAACCAAAGCCATTTAAAAGCTGTTCGCACGTATATTCCCGCGCTTGGCCCGGCTACTTGTGTTTGCTTCGAGTTCTGATTGGTTCATTGGATTATATGAACCTGTTGTGATTGGTCAGAGTAATTTCTTTGGTTTTGATGTAACTACACTCAAGTGAAAATTGGTTCTATTTGAAGACAAAAATAAATGACATTGTTTTATATTTTTACTGCAATGTATGAAAGGGCTTAAATATCAATTGATATTTCACGCAGATAAATGTCGTGGTTTATATTCTGGTGATTCGTCGAATGCTGATACGAGTGGAAGGAAGGGTGAAGGGCACAACCCAGATTGAAAAGTTGAGAGCTGGAGTTAAGGCCTCCGCGGTGATTCTTCCCTTGCTTGGAATCACGTGGCTGTTCGGGATTTTGAGCTTCAGTTCAGATACAATTGCTTTCAAGTACATATTCGCCATCTTCAATTCTCTCCAGGGACTGATGATCTTCATATTCCATTCCGCCCGTGAGGTAGGGAATAAGTAAAATACAATTATTGCTAACACTTCAAGGCTCTAAGCGACCGCCTCCTAACGAACTTAAGCAAAACATGTCGGTCGCCTAAGAGAAGTCTATCTGTTTTTCAAAGGATTGTTAATTTCTTCATTGCACCGAAACTGTGCGATAAATAGAGGTGAACGAGAGCATATAAAATTATTGTAGACGACGAAGCATCTTGGTTACGAAAAATTGGCAATTGCAATTGGAGTTGTAAAATATGATACAATGAAACATTTCCTGCTTTTGGTAGCGTTTTGTGTTTAAAAATATACATGTATTTTCACCGAAGAAAGGTAAAAAACAAGCATTTTTATTCAAAATGAATGGCTCTACCTCATGCTACTTATGACATCATATCTCGTTACCATAGCAACCGACAGTTACCAAACTTTACAAAATTTTGTCTCAAGGATACCGTTTTGCTACTGAACAATAAAATCTCTTGAAAGAATCAGAGAAAAACCTTGTGGCATCCTCCTCCACTGCCTCCCTTCTCTTTGTACATCCGTGGATTAATTTTAATTATCTCAACGGATAATAATAACAGAGAAAATCTAATTCCTTTGAAACTTAAAACTGCTTATCTCTATCGAGCAAGTCTCCCGAAATAGAAACAGCAGTTGAACGGCTCGATCTCTAAATTCAGCTCACGCTTACACCCCATTAATACAACAACAGCAAAAACGTTTCAATTTAAATTCCTTTCTCGAGACGCATGCGAAACGTTTATCCTGTTAGTAGAGCACCCTTCGATCTAAACGTTTTGTTCGGGAATGAAAGCTTTGCACAAAAATGCCTCTTTTATTTCATCAGATAAAGGAAGCTGTCAGTCAACGTCTACAGATAGACAAAAACAGTGGAAATCTTCAGAGCAGAGGTACTTTGTATAAAAAGTTACACATGTTTTTTACTTATGATTTTTCTGTATCTTGTCTGCTGACAAATCTATCATCTTCAACAAAAGATCTGAATTAATTACCAAATGCTGATACGAAAACAAGTTCTATGCATGCAATCAAAAGCACCAACCGTTCTCCTAAAATCTCTTCCGCCTCCAACAACACAGTCTGACGATCGCCTAGTGTGTCAAACTCGAGTGACTGTGAATTTGTATTTCGCTCTGCATCACCATGTATGTGTATTGAGCACTCCTGCGACCGACTGAAACAATTTTAATATTATTGCAAGAAAGTTGTCATATAAAATAGGAATTAATTAGCTTGATGGTATTCACAGATGATAAAAGAAAGGAAATTTGGTAAGAAATTGAAAAAATAAAAAACAACTATTCGTTCCTGCAACAAAAACAATTTATTTATTTGATAGAAATGTGTTCGGAAGTAATATCTGTTGAGATGCCATGTTTGCGAAAGAATACCTCTGTGAATACCACTGAGGTTACCAAGCTATATTTAATTCAAATATATATAATTTTTTTTAATGACAACGTTGTATACAGCTATTTCATTTAACGTTGTCGGATGAAAACTCAAAGCTTCATACCAAGATAGTTGGAAGCGAAGCAAAAGAAACGTTTTTCCCGCTTGTCGCATCGCTCATTCCAACCTCGTTCCCAGGGTCATCTCCTTCCCGTGGGAAGAAGAGAGACCCTGGGAACGAGGTTGCGCTCATTCGCGCCGTTTCTGAGATATGTCCAGAAATCCAGGCAGAGGGGGCCACCCTACTCCATGACTGGCATCACAAAGTGTCTTCACCTATAAAAGTTCACCAAAAAACACGAAATTCTGTCACATATGAAGTAATATGAAAATGACGAACAACTCCCTAAAATTTGAAGTACTCTTTAAACAATTCTTGCCTGCATTTCTAGACCTAAGTGAAGAAAATTGGAGACATCTGCACACATGCTAGCGTGTGGGTCAATTATAAAAATAGAATTGGCTTTGTTGTTGCTTTGTTATCTGTGAGTTCCTTTGCGGTTTACTATAAGTCTTTAATTCCGGAATAATATTTTATTCACTTTCCCTTTTCTTTACTTCTCTTCTCTGTTTTATTTCAGCCACAAAAATGCGATCAAGAGGGACTAAAAATACAGATGAGGAGCCAGAAGGGACGAAAGGCACCACTGAATTATAAACGATTTCTGATGTCCAAAATGCGCCCTTCAAAGGAAATTTGTTGTCACACTCAGATGAATAAACTTTAGTTCCACAGCCACTGGAAAAAGTTGATCATTTATGGACTCTACTATATTTTATGTAAATCTAAATTTCACGGGCTTTTTATCCGACTTGAAAATTTAATGACTTAATATGACTTAGATTTAGTTTGCAACTGCAAAAACTAACGATGAAAGGCAAGGACGTAAATGGTTGAATTGCCCTTAGGTATATATATATATGTCAATGTTCACTTACGATTATTTTAGCATAAAAATAGACTATGAAAATAACTGAGCGCGAATTGAGTCTGGTTGAATATTCAGAGAGATTTAAAATGTCTGTAAAATTATTTACTTTTCATCCATAAAAGTACAATGATATAATAGCAAAGAACGAGATAAACATGTTAAAACTGTTTTTTTTTTAGCTGTTCAAGTTCTGTTAGACTTTTTGTTTTCTTTTATGGTTACTAGCTTTATACCACCGACTTCTGCATATTTATTCACACGGTTATAAGTTCCAAGCCCAATCGCGCCATCCAGTGAGCTTCGAATCAAGTTGTCATCGATAATTATAATCACACTCACACTCACTCACTCAGCCGGCTGTAAGGCAGTCGGCCACGATCCTTCTCCACTGTTTCCTATCCTGCACCATCCGTCTGATTTCCTCTGGTAATTATAATCATTTCCTTCAAATTGTTTCCAGATAGATGCAGTATTAACCTCGACATATGACCTATAACGCTTTTTTGTTGTTGTCGAGTGAGTGATAATCGGAATCGGTTAGACAGTTTCATTGTGTTGGAAAGCGGGTATGTAAATGAAAAAGAGAAACAAACGATTGACTTCCAAGATCGAAAGTTTCTTTCCAAGAAACCGAAGTTGAGGTAAGAAAATCCGTTATTATATTCACCTCTGAACAGTGATCGTGCGATTCAGCGACAGAGTGCAGTCAGATGAAAGAGCCCAAATTAAAGTTTTCAACAAAGCGGCAAAGAAAACGAGACAGCAGGCCTTGATGCAAAAGAAGCCCGACGGATTTCTAATTCTGTCCTTTCTAAGACAGGGAAGAAACATCTTATAAATGGAAGAAAAGAAATATCTTATAAATAGAAGAAACATCTTTTAAATGGAAGAAATATCTTATAAATGAAAGAAACATCTTCTCACGGTAAATGAACACTTTGGAAATATCTGCAAGGGCCAACGGAAAAGCAAAGTCGTCGCATCCTGGTGGATTTAGTCAGCAAATTTTATATAAACGGAACGGATTGGAAATATCTTAACTGAAGGACTGTTAAACTATTCTTTTGTTTCTTTTCGATTTGAATTAGTACGTTTTTGTCATTGTATTTTCGGCCCAACGAGTGGCCAAGAGCCCGAACGGCCGAACCTTTTCCCACCCAGTCATTTTTAGGGGTAAAACCGAGCGGTTAGCGCCCGCGCCCGCGCCCGCGCCCGCGCCCGCGCCTTGGGTTCGAACAAAATGCTTGATAACCAAGACTTTACTAATGCTGGCACAGATTTCTCAATCGAATGGGGGTATTTTCGAAGCTTTGTCTACAAAATATATGGAAAGATACGACCAGAAAAGACACAGGACTACTTAATGTGAGCAATATAAGTCTTGAGATAAAACTTTATTTTGTCGAAATGCACATTTCCTATAGCCCATGATCAAGTCCCATGATTTTAACATTCGGTGGGTGACCTTGTCGTGCTTGGCGGTGCTTGGCCGTCACGAAAACAAAGAGAAAACATGTCTAAAGAGGATTGAGGTCCAAGATCACAACTTTGTAAGGCCGCTTACACGACAGAAAATAAAAATGGGTACGGACCCGTCAAGAAAGGAGTTTTTTCAGGTTTTGGGGCCATGGACGTCTACAGCCCCAAAACCTGAAAAAGCACTGTTCCGTACCAGTTTCTTCATTTCTTACGTAAGCTTACATAATAACTTCGTTGATCGCATTCGCAGTACTAGAAATTGGTCCGGTCCCCCAAAAAGTGTAGTGTAAACGCAACCTTCCAAACTCGATCCTTAGGCCTTTTTTGTCCCACCTCTATATATAGTAGAACATTATCCATGTAATTATAAACGGCTAAAATTATGCGGTCGGTACCACTTTTTTGACGAGTCCGTACCCGATTTTTCTGCCGTGTAAACGGCCTTGATAACAATGACTAAAAATGCCTAATCTTAAACAGGGGGCGAAGGGAGGGGGGGGGGGGGGGGAGGGGGGGAGGTTGGGGAGGTGGTGTTGTGGAAAGTATGTGCATTCTCGAAGGGTATTGTTTTTGAGCCTTTTTAGTCTGAAAATGGCCATATTTTGTCTTCTAGACTGAATTTGGGTACAGATTTTTGCGATTTTCGACATTTTAAGATTGAGGACTGAAATTGGTACTGAGGCAAAGTCAGATATTTTTGTCTGAAAGTAAACGGGAATTTCGACAAGCTGGCCACACACCCCGACGAAATATATTCAGGAGTACCCATCTCTCCCTCCCCTTCCTTTCTATAGGCCATCCGTTCTTCTGATTAACTGCGCGTGGCATGAACAGCCACGAACAAAATGGCGTGCTCTGTCATATGTAATCTAAATGGAAATAAATTATGTCTTGTGTTATTCGCTTGAGGTGATTTTTTTTTCACGTCCTTTTGCGAGGTTTTTGGTACTCAGGGCCCTATCCGCTTTCACAATGGCGGGCATCAGAGGCTGTGGAAACCCCAGGACAATGCTGACAAAATATTCCAGAAATCCTGGAGCATTTTATTGCATAAAACATGAACAACGTGCGTGCGTAGGGAAAGGCTGACTAGCCGTACAAGCTTTATTTGATTCAGGAACAAAAAAACATGCGAAACAAAAACCCTTTCGTATAACTACGGTGGAATCTCGGTTAAACGAAGTGTCAAGGGACTGAGGAAATTGGTTCGTTATATCGAGGGTTGGTTATGTCAAAAACCTCGTTACAACGAATTTGCGGAAAAACAACTAAAATGTTCGTTATATCGAGGTATAGTTAACAATTTTTTTTGTAACGGTGTTGCGTATTTCCGGATCTGAACAAATAACATTTGTACCTGTGCCTGTATGAAGCTACAGTACACTGTGCATTTTACTACGGCACTGGAAAACTGTACCTTTGTCCCTTTGCACACACTGTTGGTCTGTTCCGCATTCGTCTTTTGTCACGCGTTAACATCTATTCGTTATATCGAGGCAGATTTACGTTTGGGCTGCCGGATTGTGTTCGTAAAACGAGGATTTCGTTATATCGAGGTTCTGTTCCATACGTTTTACTTGTAATTTTGTCGGGCTGAAGATTATCATTCGTTATACCGAGGACTTCGTTATATATAGGTTCGTTAAATCGAGGTTCCATTGTACCACGGGGTAAAACACACGATTAACGAGCCGCAAGACTCTCAAAACATATAAAAGAAACAATGCGACCACACGCCGGATGCGAAAACCGGACGACGCCCGGAAACATGTTCTCCAAATCGAGTGCGTGTAAGTAAGGGTTATTGACCAGGAGCGAGGGGATATGTGATATATTCCCCTCGTGGCGTACCCGAGGGCGTAGCCTGAGGGAACGCCACGAGGGGAATATATCACATATCCCCGAGGGACTGGTCAATAACATGCTTATTTTCCACCTTGTGAGGTTTTCTAAAACAAAGAAACTATTAATTTTTCGGAGAGTAACATTCCGTTCAATTCAAATGCAAAAAAGCATGATTCCGCAAGGCCGCATTGGGATCACAGCACATTACGAAGCGAGACGGTAAACATGTTTTGCTTTTGTCAAATTTGCATTGAGCACGTTGCTTCGTTATGAGCGAGTAGAAGAAGAGAGAGAGAGAGAGAAGAAAATGTATGAACAGTACTCGTGGTCTCGCCATGGCCCAACTGCCCGCCTTCATCTTTCGAAGATCAATGGAGTAATTGCGGTGTGTTTTCCAAGGGAAAGCGGCAGAAACATATTAAGGTTCAAGCGTAAAACGAGGCGTCATACATTATTGAAGACCCGAAACCTGAATCGAGGTACGATACCATCGAATAACGTTATTAACATTTCGCTTTTTGGTCGCGACGGGCAAGTTAATTACGTAGGAATATGATTGATGAAGTTGTCTTTTTTGTAAAAAAAAAAAAAATATTGACCGATGCTAGCTAGAGCGTTTTCCTTGTTACGCCCTATTTTGTCTTCCCGTTTGTGTTATTCTATTATGAGGGGAATAAGGCGAGGGGAATATGTCGAGGGGAATATGTTGGGGGGAATATGTCGAGGGCAATATGTTGGGGGGAATATGTTGAGGGGAATATATAATCCTTTGTTTTGCTATTGTTATCAGCTATTGTTTTCAGCCCCGCCTCTCCCCTGTTACAATCAAAGCCGCACCCAGCTTTTCAGACACTGTAATGAACGGGGTTATGTGATATATTCCCCTGAAAAGAACAAAGAAAACCGAGCTAGGTGGAAAATAAGTCAAATTTTTTCCCCGGTCCCAGTTGTTCGAAAGGTGGATAGCGCTTTCCACCGGATAACACAAAGGATTTTGTTAAGGCTTATCCACTGGATAGTGATTTCTGGTGGATAGCGCTATCCACCTTTTGAACAACCGGGGCCTGGAGGTATAATAATGGCATGTGGGGGGCGAGTGGGAAGTAAGGTTGTAACTGGTAGCGTCAATGGACGAACCGCGTGGAAACGTGGAAACGAGCAATATAACCAGTTCGAATAATTCCCAAAAGGGAACTGCGAATAATATGACATGCCGCAATGTCAAGAGATACGAATAATCTAACTTGCCGATTCTTATTTTTTCCTTTTTGTAAACATTTGTTCGAGTAATTCTGCAGTGATTTTGAACCCCCCGTTTCCCGCCCCTCCCGTTGTGATTCCTCCACTTTTCACGCAGTAATGTGAACTTTGTTTTATCTTTCCTGCTTTCTGTCAACTTGACGGTCCCGCTCTCCACCCTCAACATTCCCACTATCTTGTTATCCCAAGGTTTTCTCACCGCAGCACAGCCAACCGAGAAATATGGAAATGTCTGATTCCTCTTGCCGACAAAAGAAATTCAAATTATATTTTCCTATTCTAGTGGTTCTATTTTTCAGTTTTAAAGGAACAAAGTCCCGCCGAAATAACAAAAATTTCAGTTACTTTATAATTATTTCCATGTTATGTCGCCAAATGCCACCAAATATACAACTTAACCCTCGGACGTACACCCGCGATGTGCTCCACAAGATAATATAAATATTATGGGTTGTGGCGCTGCTGGGGGTCCGTGACTTCATCCAAAATGGCCGCCAAGATGGCCGCCACCCTTCCCCCCCCCCTTTGTACGACCGAGGGTTAACTGGATAAGGAGATTCCATTGAGCAAAACAGAAGCAGTAGTTTAGTTTAGTAGATAAAGTGCAGGATTGCAAGGATGGAAGTGGATGTTGATTTAATTTTGCGTGACAAGCGGTCAAGAAATCAACATTGCCATGCTTGCGAATTGTTGAATTTTTAGCCGTTATCTTGTCCTTTAGTTAATATTTCTCTGCTTTCATCTTTGTTTGGGATTTTTTTTCCTATTTCAAGATAATAAAGCAAGCTTCTGGTTATAATCATATATGAACCGGAACTGTGTCCCTTTATGATATGTTTAGTTATTATTCTATGTATTTTTATCAGTAAGGAAAAGGTCCATGGCAAGCATTCTAAATCATATTTATTAACGTGCCTGTTACCTGTGTGATCAAGTCAAGTTTATTTAATCTCCGTCTGAAGGCTGCCCCAGTATCCCACGCCAAGATCTGTCATTAATCCCCAGTACCCTTGCCAGCACAAGTCTTCCTGCCATACTGTTTGGAACCCAGCTCTCTTGTATCGCCCAAACAGCGCCGATATATCTCACTGGAGGTGTCTTACATTTCATTCCAACTGGAAATAACTGTCCAGTGTAGAAAGCATGCATCTTAACAGCAGTGTGGCGGTGTATGACCTGGAACACTCGAAGTCGAAGACTTTGGCGGGAACCGCGTGTGGATTTTCCCGCCAATTTCTGAACGTGGCGACAGTTCAAGTCAAAGAGCGATAAAAATGAGCTCTGGAAAGCGAGTCGATAAGAAGAACGTTGATATTGATGAAAATTTAAAAAAGTGCCATAAGGTCATAAGCATTTTGTTAATAAAGCAAACAAACAAAAGCAAACAAAAAATCAAAGGCTCCTAAGAGCCAACCCGTGAATAAGAAATGCTAACGCGTAACGCAATATTGCGGTAAGCTTATGTTTTCACAATGACACGGTTCAATATATATATTTTTTTAAATTAAACGTAAGGATTTTTGACAAACACAAAAAGAAAAATACGGTACATCACTTTCATAATGTTCAGTCTGAAGAAGAAAGAAAAAAAAAAGAAAAAAGGACGGCAGGAGCGAGACTCGAACATGGGGGTAGTTTCTTGGTGTTGCGGATGGTGTGATCACCAAATGACGCCGAAAACAAAAGATTCAAAAGACATTGAACAATACCCACACCACAACACAAAAGCTAACCAACAATGGCTTCCGCAACACCAAGAAACACCCAACCTGGGACCTTTCGGCTAACAGTCCGCGCTTTACACCATTCGGCCACCGTGATCACTGGTTTTGGAGCAGGATAAATTTAATTACTTCAAGGTAGATACGCATCAAAACGCGTGTCTCGGTTGAAAAATCCTTTTACATCGATTTTATCTTTGCATTAAAGACTCCAAATGCGAAACATCTTTAAGCTTATTGTTATTTATATTCGTTTACAACAATTTAGTTCTTATTATCGCTGGATTAACGCGAGGATTCAAGTTGTTCTCAGTTGCGAAACGCATTCGTACTAACTACAAAGTTCACAGCTGAGTGATGGAACGAGTGAGCGGTAATGTAATATTGCGGGGTTTTTGTGAATTAAATGTAACGACTTTAGTCGAACGCAAACAAACAAAAAACGACAGTAATTTTCAGTTCGAAAAAAAAAAGAAAAAAATGCGTCCCGACGAAAATCGAACTCAAGTCCTTCGGCTCCATTATCTGATCGCTTACACAGCGCCACCTAGGATTTGACTAATTACCGAGTTCAAATTTTGTTATTTCAACGTAGATATGCGGAAAACTTTGCATCTGAGTGATGGAACAAGTGAGCGAGTGAGCGAGCGAGTGAGCGAGCGAGCGAGCGAGCAAACGAGTGAGTGAATTGGCCACCGTTACCGATAATCCGTTCATTACGGTTGCGCGTATTCACGGGTTAAAAATCACCGTTAATTTGCAATTCATAAACATGCATGCATAATACAAAACCAATCGTGACTTGCTTGGCGGATGATGTTTGCCATAATTACCAAAATGAGCAGCTGTTACATAACAGCTCTTCATTCAATTTATCTGTGCAACGAAAGCGCTCCGTGTTGTCGACCCGCAACTGTCAACTTGAAGTTAATCAACTCTGATAACATATTTATACCAACCTATTTTAATCTAAATTTTTATTATGTATTTAGCATAAGACAGTTCTTTTGAGGTGTTATTTTACAAGAGCGCGCGGAAGACAACTTGATCAGAATTAATAATTTCACCGCACGCAAAATGGTAGCTACCTTTAAATTCTTATTGCCAATTTAAGTTAATTTTGACCAATTTTTTTACATCCTTAAATTTTATTTCCATGATGACACATGCTTCCCTTTCAAATATTTAAATATTACTATGTTCCTGTAATTTTTTTTCTGCTAAACCCATGACAACGATAAGAATCTTAAACGAGCTGTTTTTGACGGAATCGTCATTTCTCTACTTTGAAGTTTACAAAGAACTCTGATATTTCAAATATTTCAATCTAAAAATTTAGTATGTTATAAAACAAGTACAATACAATACTTAAAAATTCATCAGGTTCTCATACGGGATATTCATGTCTTATTTAAAGTGAATTTAAAACAAAAACATTCGATGATGACTGCTTCCCTTTTGAAATATTCGGTCAACCTGCCAATTACGGTCCCCTTAATGGTTTTTTCTGTTAAACCTATCACAGCGATAAGAATCGCAAACAAGCTGTATTTGATGGACTCGTCATTTCTTAACTTTGAAATTTATACAGAACTCTGATATCTCAGAATATTTCAATTTCAATTTTTATTATGTTATAAACAAGTACAATACAATGCATTATAAAATGCTCAAGGAAATGAGCGCGAGTGCTCTTAAAAATTCCTAAGTGCTTGTATAACTCAACAACGGACGAGGAACAAGGTTTTTTTATTTCTTTTATAAAATAGAAACGATTATAATGAACCTTACGTCGCGCGCGTGCTTTATCGAGTTATAATGTGAGCATTTTATAAATATTCGATAAAGCATGCGCGAATTCTTGTCCCTTTGTGGTCGTTTTTATTTTATAAAAGAAACAAAAAACGTGTTCCTCGTGCGTTGTTTGTTATATAACCACTTGGGAATTATTAAGAACACTCGAGAAGTGCGAGAAATACTCGCCTTCGGCGCGTGCTACTCTGCACTTCTCTCGAGTTCTTAATAATAACACCTTCAACCAGTTTAACGAACTGAAAATTTGCCAAACGTCAACCACCTGTCCATCTTCTTATTAAAGCTAACAGTTAGCCAATGAGCGCTTCAGTCCTGTATCCGTGCTGTTATGAAAAATTCTGCTAACGCTACTGCCAGCTTAAATTTCCCCGATACTTGATAAGATGGGGTTTTATTGCAAGCTCTATTTTTTAGCTGTTTTAACCGCAGTTTTGTTTCATGGTCATTTGGTCTTAGGTGAGTTAATATTCTTTCTCGATGTGGCGATAATTATACATAAATGTGTTGTTTTATTTTTCTTGAAGAGAGTGGATTATTATTTTTGTCGGGAAGAAATTGCCAATGGCGTTTATTTTCACCTCGTGATGAAAAGCGAGAGGCCCGGCGAGAGGAAGCAATTCTATATTTTTTGTTGTTGTTGTTGCAACATTTTTGTTTCCTTTTACGACAGTAGCTATAACATTGTTTATATAACTTCATACCTGCGGATCAACGGAAAATGTGTGCCTTAGGCCCAGTTCAAACGTCGAACTTTACATGTGCAGAACCTAATACCTATTTAGGTCGACCCAAACTATTAAGTTCGACTGTTGATTCAGACGGTCGAACTTTACATGTGCCGAACCTAATTCGTGGCGAAAAGAAATATCATCCTTACTGCTTAAAATAGGAAAATAAACCGAAAAAGGTAAAATTCACCAAGCCTGGAAATTGTTGTTTTGATTTTAGTGTGCTTTGTGTTCTGTTATGGCAAGGAACAGCTGAGGAGATCGTGATCGTGATATTTGGACAAAATAAAGTAACGGGATAAATTTTAAAATACATTACGATTTCTTTATGGATATAAAGAAAAGCAACTTTTTGGAAGACCGATTTAAGCTGTCCAGTTTCAGTCTAAAAATCTACAATGTGAATGCTGGAAACCGTCGTCACGCTTCTGTGAGTTCTGTCTGCAAAGGCGCGAAAACCCACTAAATAGCCAATCAGAAGCGCGGTTATATTGAAAAATACGTTAACATAATTTATGCATTAGGTTCGGCACATGCGAAGTACGACGTATGAATCGAAGTCGATCTTTTGCCGTTCTATTCGACAAGCTCAGTCGAATAGAACGGCAGAGTCGACCCAAAATACAAAACTGCCGTTCCTAATTGATTCATACGTCGAACTTTACATGTGCCGAACCCAATTATTAGGTTCGGCACATGTAAAGTTCGACGTATGAATCAATTAGGAACGGCAGTTTTGTATTTGGGTCGACTCTGCCGTTCTATTCGACTGAGCTTGTCGAATAGAACGGCAAAAGATCGACTTCGATTCATACGTCGAACTTCACATGTGCCGAACCTAATGCATAATTTATGTTAACGTATTTTTCAATATAACCGCGCTTCTGATTGGCTATTTAGTGGGTTTTCGCGCCCTTGCAGACAGAACTCACAGAAGCGTAACGACGGTTACCAGCATTCACATTGTAGATTTTTAGACTGAAACTGGACAGCTTAAATCGGTCTTCGTAAAAAGTTGCTTTTCTTTATATCCATAAAGAAATCGTAATGTATTTTAAAATTTATGGCGTTACTTTATTTTGTCCAAATATCACGATCACGATCTCCTCAGCTGTTCCTCGCCATAACAGAAAACAAAGCACACTAAAATCAAAACAAGAAGTTCCAGGCTTGGTGAATTTTACCTTTTTCGGTTTATTTCACTATTTTAAGCAGTAAGGATGATATTTCTTTTCGCCACGAATTAGGTTCGGCACATGTTAAGTTCGACCGTCTGAATCAACAGTCGAACTTAATAGTTTGGGTCGACCTAAATAGGTATTAGGTTCGGCACATGTAAAGTTCGACGTTTGAACCCGGCCTAAGGCTTTTAGAAGCTGCTCATGTTTTCTTCGAACACATTTTTATGCAAGCATTGTTTTTCTCCATCACCGTTCGCAAATAGTTATTGTTCTCTTGTGCGAAAACCTACAATATGAAAACTTTTCAGGGAGGTAACAACAACTTAACTCAAAAAGGGGAAAACGCACTAAAGGCAGTATATACAAAACGAGGCTACACCAACGGGTGCTCGCTGGGTATATATTATCATAACCCTCAAAGGGAAATGGTATAACAATCTAAACATAAATATATGCACTGAAAACCGTAAGGGCTTTCAATTCTCGGCATAAAATACTCCAGTTCTTAACACCATATCTAGTTATTTCCTCATAAAGGCATTCAAATGACATTAGTGGTGAGAGTACTGCAAGCTGTGAGAGTGCCTTCAACATATACAGTCTTTTGATTAAACGTTGTCATTGAAATCGGTCTCATCCCTACGCGACCAGACCGAAAAGGATTATGGAGAGAAATCAATTCACATTCAATAGCTGCACATTAGCAAAATACGGAACATCCTTAACGGAATATGTATCGAAGCGACTCTTGTCTTTGCGTAGCACGCGAAGACAAACGTAAATTTTGTTCTCCATTGTAAACGCGATAGAGAACAATTAATCAAGCATTTTAATTCACCCATACTCCCTTTCGGTCTGGTCGCGTAGGGGTAAGACCGATCAGTGACAACGTTTAATCAAACGACTGTATGGTCAATGGAAACGCGTTAAGCGCTTGGTGCCTCTCTAATTCAAGTATTTTGTAACGGAACGTGAACTCGGCGGCTATTGGTGAGTGAACCACTTT
Source organism: Cladopsammia gracilis (assembly GCA_022457155.1). Taxonomy (NCBI): domain Eukaryota; kingdom Metazoa; phylum Cnidaria; class Anthozoa; order Scleractinia; family Dendrophylliidae; genus Cladopsammia; species Cladopsammia gracilis. The sequence goes on from JAJGOT010000136.1 coordinate 405,449, forward strand.
CTCCAATTGGCAAGCCAACAAGTCAGACGCATTCTAAGTTCATTACAGTACTTTTCTTAATATTCTTCTCGCTATAGCTCGGTTATTTTAATCTTAAAACGAATGACAAACTTAACAAAACTGCCGATTTTTTTTTCACTTAGATTCTCTACAACATCGAGATTCAGGATTTCAGATCGGGATATTTTTGGTCTTCTGGAAACGGGGGGTTTACTATCGAAGCTAAGCTAGGTCACGTGACGTGATGACGTCATATGACAAATGACATGACGTCGATTTAAGCAGAAAATTTAAAATTTGCGCAAACATGCTTGTCACATAGAAATGTTCCCACTGCAGATAAATGTCAGAAAAAGTCACGAAGTTTAGCGGTTATTTGTAAAATGCTAGTTATAAGTTATAAGCGTCCAAAGGTAAAACGCGGGAACTTTACCCTCCCCCCCTCCCTCCCTGCCCTCCCCCTTTCCAGTCTGAATAGGGTTAAGCCAAAGAAACAAAGTGGATATGGAGTAATCCTCAAAAATGTCGCATGCGAAGGTAAAAATTTTGTATTAAACATGGAATTTTGTGTTAGGTACGTTACTAGCATTTCACTGATAGAATTATAATGGCTAAGGGTGGGTTACTTACAAATGGAAAAACAGGTTCATCTCAAGCGTTTTTATTTTTTTTGCAGGAGACTGTACTGATTTGGATCTTGGAATGAAAAGTGGCGCAATCTTAGACAGCGAGATAACTGCTTCATCTGAACTAAATGCCAACACACCAGCTAAGAATGGTCGACTGAACTACACAGCAGGATCATCATGGTGTGCAGTCACAAACGACAGCAATCCATATCTGCAGATTGATCTACAGGCACTTCATATCATCTGTGCTGTGTCCACTCAGGGGAATTCCCAAGGAGACCAGTGGGTGAACACCTATGCCCTACAGTCATCCACAGATGGGAAAACTTGGACAGGTTATAAAAAATTTGGTCGAGTTAAGGTAATCAGTAGAACCAGTTTGTCTACGGACATTATCCCAACCTAAAGTGTAGTTAATCATTTTTTTAAGGTTTCCATTGAAACAAATATGTTTTTTTGGCTTTTGAAAGTGATGCTAAAAATAGGTGACAGTGTCCTTTTAAGTTGCTTTAGAGGTTATTTGGTTATCACCGCTCTTGTACGTCCGAGATTTAAAATGCCAAATACAATTACTGGAGAAGTTTGTCGTCAATAGCTAATGTACTTGCTATCTTTCTAATCGTTAATACTCCTTTTTTTCTCTTACTTTCAGATACTTCAAGGGAATGAAGATCAGAACAGAGAAAATAAAAACATTCTCTACGAAGGAATCCTGACGAGGTGGCTGAGATTCTTGGGAAAAACAAGTCACAACAGATTTTGTATGAGAACAGAGGTGTTTGGAGTGAAGCTAAAACCAGGTAAAGCGAGATAATTTCCCTGGAAAGGGCTAAGAAAACAACGCTGTCATTTTGTTTGTCAGCCTTGATATACCAGTTTCATTTCTTGGGAAATAAATAAATTGAAAAACTGTCATGTTCAAACTGATTTTTATTCCCTCGTGGGTCATGTGATGTTCTCAAGGGAAATTGTCATTTGTCTTTTCATAAATTATGCATACATATGCACGTGAAGAATACAAAATTTAAGAGAAACAGTTCTCTAGGGTAACATCACATGATCTACATTGGGAAAACAAAACATACAAGCTAAAGAGGTCTATTGAATGCGAATTAAAATGCCATGCCACACAGCTTTGATTTTATTTCGCAAGCAAGACAAATAACAATATCAATGTTGGTTTGATCGCTAACACAGAAAATCTAGCTGCTGGTAAAGATTCAATGCAGTCTTCTACCTTCGCTGACAAACTCGCCAGTGGTGAATCATATAAAGCAGTAGATAGAAATCCAGACACAGATTTTTACAATGGCCACTGTTCACGTACTTTACAAGACAACCCTAGCTGGTGGCGAGTAGACCTGGGTTCCAATCACGTGCCAGTCTATGAAGTGCGCATAGTCAACAATCTCGAAATGCAATGGAGTAAAGGTTATAAAATAACACTAGGTAGGTTTATTATTTGTGTTTTTACAAGAAACGTTTTAATACAAGAATACAGTCATTATCGAAAGAAACGATCAAAATGGCTTTTCATAGACTTTACTGCGGAATGCACTGGAAAATTTTCGCCAGGGTAGTCCTCCAACAACACGACTACTGCAAAATCTATAAATCGCCGACCTTCCGTAGAATCTTTCCGTGGGTTGGAGGGAGGGAACTTTCAGTGACAGATGTGCTCGTCTGGAATTATAAAAAGAATTCCGAAAAGGTATAGTTCCAGAATCCCGTAAATGGGCGTGGCTCCAATTAATTTTCACCCTTATTAGAGGTACCTTTCGTAACTTTTGTTGGAGTTAATTTCAGTTGAGTCGAACAATTAAGTGGGTGAACCTTAACTGGGCTTTTTTTGAGTTTCTGAGCCGGGGGGGGGGGGCACATTGTACCCCCTTCGTAACTTCAAGAACATTAAGGCTATGACAATGAAACCTAGAGGGTACATAGTACGTCCATAACTGTCTCCTTTTCGGTCCGCACAATGGAACGATGACGTCATATGACGTAGTTATTAGGTAATTAGTTATACGGCCGCCATCTTGGATCCGCCATCTTGGATTTCTGAACTTTTTAAAACCTCTTAAAAACCGTCCAAATTGACTCAAAATTAATCGAAACCAATAAATAAACGCTAAATGACGTAAAAAATATAAAAGTTATACCAATAAACATTGTTTCTCTTCATTCAAAGGTACAAATATGCAAATTTCAAAAAAACATGGCCGTCAAAATCTTGTTGTCATAGAAACATCAAGTCACGTGATCAATAAATTTTCATATAAAATTGTTGCAAGATAAATTTTAGGATAAGTCACAAAGTTTGATGGCGTTTGAATACATATTAAAGAAGTTATGAATGTTGAAATTTAGCGCGGATCAAATCTTTTTACATGCATTTTACTCACATTTGAATTTCCTGCATATATAACATCTGTATTCATCTGTTTTTTTTTTAAGTGGCGACGTACCGATTTATGCGACGATTTTTTTCCTTCTATTTATTTATAGGCTGTTCGAACTGACAGTATTCACTCATTTTTATGCCTATTTCTAGCATCCACAAGCCAAAAAAACAAAAATGTTTCTGTTTAGGTCAAGTACTAGGTGGAGTGAAAAATTTGTTAATTTTATTATATTTCTTTTAAAATGGTAGGTAAAAAACTAGATGTGACAACAAATCCTGAGTGCCTTGGACGGTACAGTTTTGTTCAGTCTATAGCATCGGCCGTGTGTTACAGAAATCCACTGACGACTGGCAGATTTGTTGGCATTATGACAACAGAGAAACAGTTTCTTCAGCTATGCGAGGTCGAAATTTACTCACGAGGCAAGTTGACAAAAATGAGAGCCAGTACACCGCGTTTGCCACCCTCGCCCCCTTCTCACCGCATTGCCTCTTGCCTATTGGTTCACTACCTTGATCCGCTCTAATTAAGCCAGCACGACACGGCTCAGTTTATCCTTGAAGGAGTAAGGGGGCGCTTATTAGAAAGAGGGCGCATATCAACAAAACGACACTCAAGAGGGGATGGGAATTATTAGAAAGGAAGCGCTTATAGGCAGGAGGGCACTAAATCGAACCATTACTGTAAGTATTCTTATGTCCGTTACACTATGTCTAAGTTATCGCCGTACATTACGCCGTTGAAGTCCTAAATTTTTTTTCAGGCTTCTTTTCGCAATTGCTTAAATTGCGTCCACAACTGCGAGGATCATTCTTCATTTGAGAAATAAACACTGATAGAACTATTAAATGTAGATCATTATGCTGGAAGGTCTTGTTAATTTTAGTTGATCCGTAAACATTCTTAACTTATGTGATTTTCATCTAATTTCATTGTGATTATTTACGTTGTATCTTCTAAGAAAATTTAGCACTTGGCAAACCAACGACTCAGTCGTCCAACCTTTACAGTGATTCATATGGTACCAGTAAATACGCAGTGGATGGACGTAGTGACACAATGTGTACTGCCACACAATCTCAAACGAACCCCTGGTGGAGAGTGAACCTAGGACAAGTGGTGCCGGTTTCTGAAGTGTACATAATCAACGAAAAAGTCAAAGAAAACGACTACTGCTTGGACAGATTAAATCCATTTGAGATCAGATTGGGTAGGTTACAGGATGTTTCGGAAATACAATCGAATCTCACGTAAAGAACAGACCAAGGTGGCCGCTTGCGAACACGTAGTAATTTCCCAATTTATGCAACATATTAAAATGGAACTTGACCAAGTGTTTAAACTTCGTTCAAATAATTATACAAGTGGACGAGTATACGTAGTTGGGTTAGGGTTAGGGGTAGGGTTAAGGACAACTTAAAACATCCTGATATACATTTAAATCGTATTAAGTGCGCAAAGGTCTACACGAAACAAATTGAAGTGCGTGTCTACGTCAGGTGGCAACTGAAATGCCATGCACGATTTTACTGTCACGCAATAACCAAGAAAAAACATTAAGCGGGGTGTATGTCCGAGGTTTAATCGGCCGACATTTATGAAAAAAGGTCAATAGAAAATAATACAAAAGGCATCGTACCATTTATTCGTAAACGAAGTTGGCTTGTCTTATCAATATGCAATAGCACGGGCTCTCTTCATGACTAGTACTCTTTACTTTTAAGGCACAAATTCCAGTAATGGGGGTGTCGCTAATCCTAAGTGTGGTGATGGCGGCTACAGTGTTCCTCGAGGAAAAGGTGCATCCTTCTTCTGTCGCCCCATATTGAAAGGAAGATATGTCACCATTAGAATTACTAAAAGCAGGGCGGAGCGTCTCACGCTCTGTGAAGTAGAAGTATATTCTGCTAGGAGAGGTAAGACGTTATAGACTTTCACTTGTTCTGTTTTCTTAGGTGCAATTTAACAGTACGGCTGCTTGGTTAATGATAAGGCTGCCGTACGCAAATTTCTCTTGAAATTGGTAAGTTGTTGCGGGCGACAAGAGGAGCCCGCAATCCTAATCTCAACGTTGCTATTTCTAACGCATGCGCGTCAGTTATGTAGTTTGTCCTCGACTCGATTTTTGCTCTATTCGCGTGGACTTCCACTAAGAATGTATGGAATGCAATTGGAATGTAAAGAACGCAATTTTATCCCGCGCATCACGCGTGCGTATTTGGACCTTGGATCACGTGAAACTCACGCATAGCAGCAGCGCAGTCCAGTCCAAATCGAGCGTGTCAACCTGAGACGATTCCTGTTCATGTCGCGTTGTTTGTCATTTTCCGGCCTCATTGCGCCTCAAGCGCGTAGCGAGAGTGTTGTTCGTCTGATCTGTTCGTCCTTGACCTCAAGCGTGGAGCGAGAGCATCGTTCGATCTGTTCGTCCTTTACCTCAAGTTTTTCTCCATTTTTTTCAAGAAAATTTATTATAAACGCATGCAGAAGCTGTTTGTTTATTCTAGAGACACATTTGGTAAAGTTTGGCGGCATTCGGTTGCTATAGTAACGAGATATGACGTCATAAGTAGCATGGTGTCAAGCCATTCTTGAATAAAAATGCGTGTTGTTTACCAAAAGCAGTTTAACTGTATCATATTTTAGAACGTTAGCAAAAATAAATAAATAAATAATAAATAAATAAATAAATAAATAAAAAGTATTTGCAATTTGCGTATTTTTCCGATAAAGTTAATTGTTTTTAGAATCCAAGATTGCGGCTATGTGAGCGACCATTTTGAATGACGTCACCGACTCCAGCAGCTCCATAACCCATAATATTTACCTTATTTTGTAGAGAACATGACAGGCTATCTATTTGAGTAAAAAGAAACATAGAATGCACGATCACTACAACAAACCGATGAGAATGGCCGGATCTGGTTTCCAGACCTAGATCAGTATTAATACTTGAAGTGAAGCAAAAAACGGCAAACTGATCCTTACGGCAGAAAAACAGAAGCAGAAGCAGAAGCAAATAAAATAGATAAAAGTGGAATATAATAGTGCCCAGATAATGGGCACTATTATATTATATTCCATTATATATTATATTATAATAGTGAAATTATTATAATCGTTGAGAATCATGCAGAAAGTTAATATTGAATGGATATCTAACAACAGATTAAGGACGTTCACATTAGTTGTCTATGAACATGCTTGCGCTCCAAGAAAGAAATCTAAACACAGTAGGAAAGGTAGCCAATGATTTAACTCGCTTGAATTGGATGATCACTATTATATTCCACTTTTATCTATTTTATTTGCTTCTGCTTCTGCTTCTGTTTTTCTGCCGTAAGGATCAGTTTGCCGTTTTTTGCTTCACTTCTATCTATTTGAGGTTTGAGGTAAAATATTTTTGATATATTGTATCACTGCAAAATTCCAAGGTAGGGATTGCAACCTTATACCTTGTACCTTATACAACGGTGGAGGTATAAGTTTGCGTGAACGTTCGAGGGTTAAGTTAAGTTTTTGGGAAATATTTCACAGTTATGTACGCATGCGTAAGGTAATGGCCATGCCGCGGAGATGTGTCGTGTAACGATTGCTTTCAAATCGTTTATTTTTAATTCTGCTAGTTTATAGTGATGTAAGGCATTTGAAAACCTCTCACAGCTGCAATATGTACAAGATTCGTGCGCAGCTGGGTAAAACAAAAAATGTATAGAAAAATTTCAGCCTTTCATACAATTATACAACACAACAACAAACAACAACAACAACAATACTTTATTTACTTTATTTACTTTATTTACAACACAATTTGTTTTTCAAAAAATATTGAAAATTGTCAAAGAAACCGATCTATCAAACATAAAATAGGGGTACACGATCATCCAATTCAAGCGAGTTAAATCATTGGCTACCTTTCCTACTGTGTTTAGATTTCTTTCTTGGAGCGCAAGCATGTTCATAGACAACTAATGTGAACGTCCTTAATCTGTTGTTAGATATCCATTCAATATTAACTTTCTGCATGATTCTCAACGATTATAATAATTTCACTATTATTCTTCTTTCGATCTATATTTGAGAGCAGTTCTCTGTAAGAATCGAGAAAACTGGGGAATGAAAATTTTTGACCCCCCTTCATATTTTGCATGCAGGTAGGTCTTCAGGGGGGATGTTCAAAAATGACCTTTGTTAAGGTCGTTTCTTGTTTGTTGCCATGGTAACACTGGGTGTTTGTTGACGCCACAAAACCCAATTTTGACCTCAGAAACTGCTTTAAAAAGTGCAAAATATCGTAAAAAGGGTTGTTGTTGTTCATCGTGGTGAACACACTAGTAAAGAAGTATTTTTCGTTTGTCTCACGATGTAGTCACTTCCGATGTGGATCGCGACGTTTCGACTGCATACTGCTAGTCTTCTTCAGGCGATGGGGTCGACTGGTTACGCGTCACCTTATGAAGCACGATGCTCTGCTGTGATTGGTTGGTTTTCAACAGCTGTGACTGGCGCATTTTGATCCTCGTTGTTTCGGCGAATTGTTCCCTCGGCGGTCCGTAATCTTACGGCTCTCCTGTTGTTGTGTTTCTTGATCGTGGGCATCCATGCTTCTGGAATTTCTATTCCACTGTCCCTGTTGATGTTGTTAGGGTTAAGTCTTGTGTGGATCGCCTCTTTGACCCTGCGTGTGTACCAATGAGGATCACGATCAATAACTTTACTTCATTCCAAAGCGGGTGGTGTCCGGTGTTGTTGGCGTGCTCTGAAACGGCGGAGGTCTGGGTACGGGCGAGTCGGATGTCTCGGTCATGCTCTTTTATTCTGTCTTGCATAGGTCTTCCAGTCTCGCCGTATGCAGTATGCAGTGGAAACGTCGCGATCCACATCGGAAGTGACTACATCGTGAGACAAACGAAAAATACTTCTTTACTAAAGTGCAAAATGTAAGACATCGTTTCTCCAGCCCATTAATACTCTACAAATCAAGACTTTCACCAGATGTAAAACCTTTATTCTAGTTTACATTTATGCATGTGGCATTTTGTTACATCAACTGTACATGAACTTAACGGTAAAACAACTTGTTGGTGTTTCAGCCATTTTAGTTGACGAGTAAAACTAGCAATACCTTTTCTTGAATTTTTCCAAAAGTACGCCGATTTTAGAACTCAAACTACGTGGCTAGTTTAAATAAATGCTCTAGTTACTAAATCTATAAAAATCTCTGCGGGGCGGGTTAATTTCAGTGAACATTGGTTCGCTGAGGAATGACCCTCAAAAATCATTTGTTGTAAACTTCGGTGAAATTAATGCATCAATCATTTCCGGCTGTCACCATCCCCCCACCCCCCCGGGGCAACCCCCGGGGATTTGCGTTTTTTTTTTCGTGGAACTACAAATTCCCCGCCCCCGAGCTGCCAGAAATTACAAATTCCCCGCCCCTGGACAACAGAAAAGCAACAAAAATTACAAAAGTTAAAGAAACATATATTAAAAGTACGTTTAATAACGTAACATCATTAATAACGTAACATCAGATCACAGAAATTAAAAGAAAGTTGCTGGCTCTGTGAAAGTTCTAACAAAACGTCTATGAATCAGAATGTATAAAGACATATTTAACGTTGTTTCTTTGATCGGATGCACGACTTTGGACTATAGGAAATTTCTGTTTATGCGGCAGCAGCCTGATACTGTGCTTTGTTTTTTCGTGCCCTTGCCAACTTTGCTTTTTCATCTCCTCGCCTCCTGTTGTTCCTTGTTTTTGTGAGATGTTCTAGCCACCATTCGACCTCCTCGACTGTTAGGAAATGCACATCAAGAAGTGTTTCTTTACCTTCAAACAAATTCTTTAACTTTGCGATACCTTGGTTTTCAAGCCAATCGCCCACAAAAGTAGTCGGTTTCCCGACGAATTCTTCCATTGTTTACTGACACGGCGACCGCATGGATCTGGCGATCTGTCAAGTTGTTCCCGCCTCCAACCGTCGGGGCAACACGTTATTGTACAAAATCCCCTCCCCAGGGACATGGGGCCTTACAAATCCCCGGGGTATGCCGCGGGGGATGGTAACAGCCGGAATTGATTGATGCACAACATTACGTTCATTCGACAGAAATCCTTTATGAAAACTCAATCGGCCTTCAGGCTTAAAGAATAGCATGTACTCTATCAATGTCTGGTCAAATCTACTGTTGATAGCGCCGGTTATTTTTGAACAATCTCAATCCAAATAAAGCTTACTTTACTGTTTTCTGTAGTTCTCAACTTGTGAAGAACGTGTCCGTCCTTTCTGCACAACATACATTTTCTGCACAAAATTCGGATGTCTAAATCATCTTTTGTGGCTGATCATGTTGTTTGTTTTCAGTAGAAGTCCATTAACTCATCACAGTGCAAATAATAACAGCTTTTGTAGTACCCGGAATCCGACCGGATGGTCACCGAAGCAAGCCATCGTCGGAAACTTTGTTCGTCTTCGCACAATTCTGCTCTGGATTTACCGCATATTTCTCCGTCACATGTCATCATTCTCTCCAAAATTAAAACAACATGAAACGGTTTTCTGATTAATAGTTTTACAGTGAATCACATTAAGCAAAACATTTTCCCGCATTTCTTTCGCCGTTAGTCCAGGCCACCAGTTCAGGCAAAGCTCCGCTGGTCAGCGGTAGAGTCTAAAATGCAATGTTCCTTCGTAAAGTGCTTAACATGGCGTCCTCACTAATTGTGTATTCTATTCTGTTTTTAGCAATGTTTTAGAACAAAACGTTGAGCAGCCTAAGGGTACACATTCCCATTCTTTTGTTTTCTGATACGTAGACACGTAAACAAAACAGAATACCAAACATTAGGCATGGGTATGCCTTTAGTTTTATTTTTGGCGGTATCCATGCGATGGAGTATTTCAGGAAGTCAGTATTTATTCTGTGAACTCCGTTTATGGTTGAATTGCATTCACAGTTGTCTGATCATGATGAGCGGACCATGACGATCGAATCATAGCCGATGAATCATGTCTGAAAAACCTGGGTCTACACAATGCAGTGAAAACGGCTGTAAAGGAATGGCCAGTATTTCAGCCGCATATCTTAGAAGTCGACGCAAAATTCGAGGAATTACGTGTCTGCTGAAAAAGACATACGGAAACGCATAAAACTATCTTAAGTATCAGGAGAGAATCAGCTCAAGAGCAACTACCGGCAGGAAAATGGTGGGAAATATATTAAACAGTTTGAAGACAAGTTTGCCGTATGGCGAGCGTTCTTTGTCCTTTGACAGCTATTTTTCAGTGGAACAAGCAAAATTGCAATCGCAAAAGTGATCATCAAATGACGTCGGAAAACGAAATAATAGCCGCAGACTGTATATTATTGAGCTTTGCATTAAATCAGAAAATGCGAGAACCACCTACAAATACGATATTCCTCATCTTAAGCATGACCAAAGTTTACTTTCTCAGAGGTTCAAAAGTTCCTATCAAGTTCGTCTGTTTTATGGGTCTCCCCGGCGTTTATCTTATCGGTACCGATACATTTTTTTACCGTACTAATCCGAGCACAAATTCACGTATGACAAACGCTCTGATGGTTGCGATTTGGTATAGCAAAAAAAAAAAAACTGGGAAGAAACAGACTAGAGTGTACTCTTCTTCCTGTTTTAAACGAGGGCAATGACTGTCCGACCTTGAGATCTGAGTGACATCCGTATCATACAAGTTGCAAAGCTGTGGGAATCTATTGTAATTTATGAATACAACAAAAGGGTGGTGAATGGCTTGTTGCAATACCCCCCCCCCCCCCCCCCCCCCCCATTCTCTCTCCCTCTTAGTCTATTAAGTATTAAGCCCCCTCAAACGCTCATGAAATAAAAACGCACCCCGGGGGTTTAATAGAGGATTTACGGTTCTTATCTCCTAGTGAAAGCGCAACTAATTTTAATACTTCAAATATATACTCTCCTTCCCCTAAAGAGTGTGTACGAATTTATTTTGTTGGATACTACGCACTACAGAAACACTGTAGGTACGGCACTTGCGTTATTTTTTTTTTTTTGTGACGCAAAGTTTGTCTTGGCAAGAATATGCAAGTTAGAAAAACAAACGGAACGCAACAGCTGCAGCTTTGAGCTGTTTCTAAAGTGGCGAGCGCGCTAGCCCTAATTTCTTTTGATGGCCGGGTGGCCATTAAAGTCAAAACCAGATGCAAGTAGATTAAGCGAATTCAAAAGTCCTTTCTTTAAAGCAAGTTTTTGCAAAGAGAGAAATCAACTAAAAGAGGACGAGCGATTGAAGCGGTAAAAAAGGAAATGCCAAGAAAAGTTAAAGACGTAAAAATTCAGTATTTTACAGTTGAAGTATTCCTAAGGAAATGGCAATTCTGCTCGTACTTTTCCTGCTTTGCAGCAAAAAAAAAAAAAAAAAAACGAAATAAAAGAAGCAGCTCACTGAGTCACAGAAGAGGCATTTACCAAAATCGAAAATATTGTACGAAAGTCAGTTACAGAAGAGAGCAAGAGTTATAATATCAGAAGAAAGCATCCAGTCGTTCACCTTTAATTTTGTTCACGTTTTCGTTTTATCAGCAAAGAAAAGTATGGGAAATGTAATCGACATGTAAATAGAAAGAAAATCTAACAAAAGAAGAGTTCTGGCATTCCATATTCCATCGAAATTCCAATACTTTCTGGCACCTCAATATGATGGGACGCCATGTTGGCATTTTATGAAGTTTTAACTTCATAAAAATTAAAAAAAAAAGTTTTAAAAATTGTATTTTAGTTATACCGCTAACCAGAGATGTTTTTGCCTGAACTGGTGACCTGAACAGCCTGAACTACGAAGGAAAGGCGAAAGAAAGAGGGTAAAATGCTTAGCTAAATGTAATTCATCGTTAAAGTAGTAATCAGAAACTTCTTTTGGAGCGAATGATGACATGTGACGGAGAAATATACCGTAAAACCAGATTAGAAATGTTCGTGAACGAACACAGTTTCCGACGATGGCTTGTTTCGGTGACCTTCCGGATACTATAAAAGGTGTTGTTATTTGCACTGTGACTGTTAATGGACCTCCACTAAAGACAAACAGCATGCTCAGCCACAAGAGATGGTTTAGATATCCGAATTTTGTGCAGAAAGCGTATGCTGTGCAGAAAGAACCGATTCGTTCTTCGCAAATTGAGAACTGGAGAAAACAGTACAGTAAGCGTTTTTTGGATTGATATTGCTCAAAAAATAACCACTATCAACAGTAGATTTGACCGGACATTGATAGAGTACATGCTATACGTTAAGCCTGAAGGCTGATTTTCTTAAAGGATTTCTGTCGAATGAACGTTATGTTAGTTTCACCGAAGTTTACAACAAATGATTTTTGAAGGTTTTTCCTCAGTAAACTAAAGTCCAAAATTAACCCGCCCCGCAGAGATTTTTATAGATTTAGTAACTTGAGTATCTATTTAAACTAGCCACGCAGTTTGAGTTCTAGAATCGGCGTACTTTTGGAAAAATTCAAGAAAAGGTATTGCTAGTTTTACTCGTGAAGTAAAATGGTTGAAACACCATCAAGTTGATTGACCGTTAAGTTCATATACAGTTGGTATAACAAAATGTCACATGTATAAATATAAACTAGAATAAAGGTTTCACATCTAGTGTAAGTCTTGATTTGTAGAGTATTAATGGGCTGTAGAAACGATGTCTTACACTTTGCACTTTTAAAAGCAGTTTCTGAGGTCAAAAATGGGTTTAGTGGCATCAACAAACATCCAGTGTTACCATGGTAACAAAGAAGAAACGACCTTAACAAAGGTCATTTTTGACCTACCTGCATGCAAAATATGAAGGGGGTCAAAAATTTTCATTTGCCACTTTTCTCGATTCTTACAGAGAACTGCTCTTAACTGCTCAAAAATTATTTCAGCATGTCCAATTCAGGCACTCGGTGTGACCAGCAGTTATGAATTTCCAAGCGAGAGTTTCTTAGCCTCGTCATCAACTTATAGTATGGAACCTTTTAAAGCTCGACTGAATGGTAATAGTGCGTGGTCGCCCAGTACTGACAGTTACGCTAACGACTTCCTACAAATCAACCTGCAATACGAATTCTTTATCTGCGCCATAGCTACTCAAGGAAATCCAACCGCTCCTCACTGGACAAAAAAGTACAAATTTCTATTGTCACTTTATTTGAACCACTGGATCACCTACAAAGAGAATGGCACAGATAAGGTTTGTAAAGAAATTGAGCGCATTTACAACAATTATGTCATGTAGGTGGAAAAGCGCGAAAACCTGAACATGCATGACATATTGATGGTTTGCAATCACGTGACCTTCAGTCCTGTGGGACTCATGGCGGCCATGTTGGTGCCAGAACAAAAGAAGTTCATCAAAATTCTTTTGTAGGTGTCCTCCAACATGGCCACCGTGACGTCATGTGCAAACCAAGAATAGGAGAGAAAGCGCAAAAACCCGAGGCTTCAAGAACCAAAGGGGATGGTATCGCGACCAAATTTTTTATCTTAGAATAAGATGTAAATGTTTGTAATGCTTATTAATTTTTTTTTAAATAAGAACACTAATTTATAAGCAATGTTATTCTTGCTACTGCCTGTATGTTACCCTTGTTAATCTCTTACTATCGTAGATATTTAATGCAAATGACGGACAAAGCGACATTGTAAAGCATAATCTTGTGGAGATTGCAAGGGCGAGATTTGTTCGGTTCCAGCCAACGGAATTCTCAACGCGCAAAGCTCTAAGAGTAGAATTGTATGGTGTCCCCAAAACTGCAGGTAACTCATTTACGCTAATAATTATATTGAAATCAATTCAAAATAATATGAAATTGGTCATTGAACTTCATGACTAACTTAATATGCATCTGTTATGGCGCTGCTGTGGATCTGTGACGACATTCAATTTGGTGGACAAGATGGCCGCCATCTTAGATTTTACTCAAAATTCAAATTTATCGAAAAAATGAGAAAGTTGAAAATAGGTTTTTACAAGAGATGTAAACGAAATAATATTATTCAACATAAGGCTACTTTTGCTCCCATTTTATATTTCACCAATAATAATGAAAAACACACATTTTTATTCATAAATTGCTTGACCTCATACAACTAATGACGTTATATCAGTGTGCTGTAGCCCTCGGCTGCTCAGACTATACTTTCAAAGTTTAAGCCGTCAGTGCGATTGATTGGAGGTGGTCTATACTAGTACGTTTAATATGTATTACTCTTGCTTGCAATAATTGTAGCACTTTTTCCTTAATTCTTTTTGTTGTTGTTACAGCACCAAATGCTCCCCTATCTAATGTTCAAGGACAGTACGCAAGCTCTACGAGCATTTTGGTTCAGTGGGGTCCAGTTCCAGTGACTGAACAAAATGTCGTTATACTGAGCTACGCAATTACGTACATGGCGTTACCTGATGGCGGTCCCCAAACCAATGTAGTAAATGCTTCAATTAAAAACACTACACTGATGGGTCTTAATGAATACACGAACTACAGCATCACAGTGTTTGCCTCAACTGTAAAAGGAGGTGGAATTGCTAGTGCACCTATCATTGTCACCACAGATGAAGACAGTAAGTTTACATGTTCTCCATTATAATGACAATGAAGTAATTTTTTATACAGTATAATGAATCCTAAATATGAAATTGGTCTTTGCCCTTCATGACTAAACTTCCTCTTCAACATACATCACTCTTGCTTGCAACAATTGTAGCTCTTTTCGTTTTGTCTTTTTAATTATTTTTTGTGGTTGTTGTTACAGCACCAAATGCTCCCCCATCTAATGTCCAGGGACAGTATGCAAGCTCTACCAGCATTTTGGTTCAATGGGGTGCTGTTCCAGCAGCTGATCAAAATGGTATTATACTGAGCTACACAGTTACCTACAAGGCATTACCTGATGGCAGTCCACAAACCAAGGTTGTAAATGCTTCAATAAAAAGCACTACACTGATGGGTCTCAATGAATACTCCAAGTACAGTATCACGATGTTTGCTTCAACTGTGAAGGGAGGTGGAACAATTAGTGCTCCTATCTTTATCATCACAGATCAAGACAGTAAGTTCACGAATGCCTTGTGTATACTAAACGTATCACAGCTTTACTTAGTGCGAAAGCGAGTGCAATATCGCCCGATACTTAGCCGACAAGGCCGTCGGCCGAGTTGGCTAAAGTCAGGCGATATTGTGCAAGCTTGAGCATTATAACTGTTTTATAATTCAACACATTGATAACAAATCACAATTTCGAGAACAAATCATTTTAATCGGTAAAAAGACCCTATTACAATATTTTACTACGCGCAATTTCTTATACAATCAGCTGCGAATGAACATTTTGGCATGCTAAAATTAATTTAGCGTACATAAATTGAGAGTATTATATTATACGGACAGATTCCGTCTACGAAAAGAACGGACAGAGTTAGTGACTATACGAATTAAAGCACAGTAAAATGGAAGAGAAGTATTCATTGACAAGTGTTTCGTGTGTTATAAAGTTCAATTCAGAGTGAAAACAAATTGAATAAGCCGGGGTACCGCTACCTGAACAGAGCGGCGAAAAGTCTGAAAGAACTGCAGCGAGGACAGTAAGTTTTCACAAAAACTCACATGGTAAGGACTCAACCGAATGTTTTCTTTATTGTTTAATCAACAAAATGAATCAACACTTTACCACTCGTATTAGAAACTATACCAAACACTCATGCTTCGGGTTTCATTGGTATCCAAACAACTCGAAACAATCGGAGAAAAACCTTAGGGGAGGGGGTGGCATCTACCCCCCTCCCCTCCCTCTTGTACGTCCGATGGTTATTCTTTATGATTATAATCATTCTCTATCCTTTCCAATTGCCTCGATTCGTCACTGTTAACTAAGTGTTGAACCATTATTGAATATTTTTTTGTAGGATGTTCCCAGGAAGGTGCATTTGGAAACATAAACTACATGGGATGCAGCTCTGCTGAGTTTAATAAACTGATTGTTCAGGTGTTTAAATTGAATTAAAAAAATAAGTGCGTACATAAAAATGTAAAACTAAAGTATATTCAACTGTTGCGTACTTTTACTTGTTGAACTGGTTTCACACGCATGCTTTAGTATAAAAAAGATTTGTGTAAACTTCGAATAACTTGAGCAGCTACGATCAGCTTTTAGACTTTAGGTAAGAGGTTTATGCAGTAGTAATGCAATTAAACCCAGTAAGACATATAAAATATGAAGGTTCATGTTTTTTTAATTTAATATTTTTATCTTTCAATGTCTTAAATAGCCATTTCCCGTTTTTGCATTTAGATGGAAGCAATTGTTGAGGGTTTTCAGTCAGACCTCAACGCCCAACAAGTTCTTTCTCAGCTAAGAAATACTACTCAGCCAATAAAAAACGATAATATTAGGCTGCAACAGATCTTTGGAGGAGACTTGGTTATAGCAGTGAATATACTTGTTCTAATAGCCAAATACAATGGTAACCATGGCAACGTGAGTTCCACAGAAGATTTCGAAAACTACGCACATGTAGCCAGTAATTTGCTGGACCCAGTAAACAGCAGAACTTGGAGGAAACTGTACAAGGTAAGTCAGTTGTTCTCTCTGTTAGCAAATCATCTGTATCATAATGTGAATATGAACTGTGATCATCTGGATAAGAAAATGTGATCATTTGAAGGAGCTCCCATCTGGCCAAGTAGCTCAATGATAGAACGTTTGTAGCGAAATCGCAAAGGTCATGGGTTCGAATCCCGTTGCAGCGTGTCTTTTTTTCAACTCCTTCAGTTATTGAACAACTGCAATATTCACATTTTCTTAACCCTATCTAGCCTCGGGGGTGAGGGGTAGGCGGCAAAAAATGCCCATGTTAATTGCGTTGTAATCTGAAACTACAAACGCATCTTAGCTATTATTAGAGACTTGGACGTTCATAAAGTGAAAGTTGTCGTTCATAATCATATGGCAACATATTTGATAGGATTGATTCGTGATTTCCTAAATCCACCATCTTGGATCCAGCAGTTTGGGTTTTGAAAAAATGTTATAAAGTAAGAAAGAAAATCATCAAATATTAAATAACAAAATGAAGGAATGCGGCTAATAATGATCCGAAAGTGTAAATCGACAGAAAGTAAAAAAAAAAAAAAACAAAACAAAGAAAAAAAGAAAAAACTTAAAAGAAAATGTAAATGTTGCATTTCACGAGCAGAAATGCAGGGAAAGAAACAGCGCAATAAGAATGAACAGAGGCAAGTTAGAAAAGCAGAAGTATTAAAAAAGGAACAAATAATGGAGACATAATGCATGTTCTAAATCAGGTTTTCACGAGAATAATGTTCCCAGCTAGGTTAATTTTATCATAAAAGTAAAAGCTTTCGAGAAAAAAAAAAGAAAAAAAGGCTTAGAAAGGAAAACAATAGACCTGATTCGCTTGGGCGTAATGTTTACCCAATACAAACCTCTTGGGAGTTAAATTCTTTGTCTGAACGACATCCATATTAAAGACCCATGTTCACTCAATCTGCTTTGCGCGCCCAGGCTGATTTTCGCACAGACGGAAAATCGAAAAATCGACGTGCCAGCCAATCATAACGCTACATTGAACAATTGAACCATTTCAAAACAAAAACACAAGCGCGCAAAGCAGATTGGGTGAACATGGACCTTTAAAGTGTCTTCTCAAGCGTTAACGGAAAAGAAAGAAATAATACCCAGGGGAGTGATACGGGGTCTCTAATGGGTAAACAAATACGCCCAAGCGAATAAGGTCTATTGAAAGTATAATATATAGCTGGATTTTTGAAAAGGTAGTCAACGAAAATTAACACAATTTCATTGCAACAAGCCCAAACAAGGGTTTTTATGACCCCGATCAGCCCGAAAATCACACATAAGAGTGAGAAGAGGGAAAGGGAGCGAGAGCGCGAGAAAAAAAAAAGGCTAGCAACAGTCTTTAGTTTTTATATTGGGGGTTTAGAGATAGTTTTTGGACGACAAAAATGAAGGCCAAGCACGCTCAGAAACGCTTACTTAGGGCGATATCGTTTTCAAGACTCCAGGTATATATTCATTGAAGATTTTTTTGACCCGCCGTATCCATTTGTTATCAGCAGAAGCGATTTCATGTACGTCCGTTGCTAATATAATTCTGTTAATAGTATTCTATTCCCTTGCGTTTCTCATTTGTAGAGCGGACAGAACATTAGTCAAATCTTGGTAAAAGCAATGGATGATTATGGAATGGCAGTCGTTGGCACATTTAATGGATCAACAAAATCCAAAGTTGCTCGAACCAAAAACTTGATGTTCAGGACTGACCGCCTTTCGGTATGAACTCGTGTTTTTTTTATAAATATGGTAATCTTTTTTTTTTGTAAAACCCACTAATAATTCATGCGAGAACACAAAAGAAAATCACTACCGTGAAGGAGGTTTTGGATACCCGGTCTAAATTTGCGTAGATTTTGGCGATTTTATTCCTTCGTTTTCTCCGAGTGTAATAATCAGTATGAGAAGTTATATCAAACACTCGAAATCGTGTTTTATCAGTTATACAAACACCTTGAAGTGGGTTAAAAACTCGGCTACACATTGTTTATCAACCCACTTCTCGGTGTTTGGATATCCTGATGAAACATTCTTCCTGGTATCCTGGTATTACCTGAAAGATCATTCAGCAAACGCATTAGATGAATTTAGCTTTTTTTCTTCCGCATTCGCATTGTTAATGGTTGAGTGATCAAAATATTTAATGTACATGTAGGTAAATGCCTAGATGGAAAATATGGAGAAAAAAAAAGCAGAATTGACTTTTCTTTATTTTCTCTTCCTTTCAGTTAACATCTAAAGGAAAAGGCCTGAATATTACATACAACAAAAGCTCCATCTATTTGCCTCCACGAGTGTTCAATTCATCTCAAGATTTTCGCGTTGTAACAGTGGTTTATCTGACGTTAAACGATGTTTTACTACTAGCAAATGAAAAAGAGAACGAAGATGGCGCGGCTGTCTCGGCCAATACGACGATCGTCTCCAGTACTGTCTACCCTAGGTCCCCAGACGTTTTAAGCGAACCTGTCAAGATCGTTGTACAGAACAAGAAGGTATTTTTCATCAAGATTCTAAAATTACAGCTTACTCTACATTGCCCTTCTTTTAACATGTTCCTCGTATAAGTAATAGTTTTTTTTAGCAATCGTCATGACAAGTTTCATATCAATACATCACGTTGCTTTGGACAGTTGAGCGTCTTCATGTGCAAAACAAAACCAAGTATTTTTCACTCGGTTTGTAGACTTTTTTAAAGTGTGGATGCAAATCGGTCTTTTGAATAGTCCAACGGAACAGAAACAATAATTAAAGAAAATTTAGCTGTGTTTTAAGAATGTCTTTAAAATGCAAATTCGGTAGCCACCTTGGATTACCAAAGTGGTACACCAAAATGGCGGACGCATACAAAGTTATTTGATTTTCTAAATATTATTTTCCCCATAATTTGGTTTTTACTGAAAGATTGTCGGGCTTCAAAATTTGTCCAACTTGTTTCATTTGTCCTTCTCTACAACATCTTATATCTGGTGTTGCTCTTAAAGTCAGAAAGACAAACTGCTTACGTAGATAAAAACGATCAACAGGGCGTATTCATGGCGGCCATGTTTGTGTTCAGGAACGATAGAAAATGTTTGCATAAAATTAGAGATTAATTCCCAAAGATGGAAATTTCATTGTTCTGAACACCAACATGGCCGCCGTGCATAGGCTCCACGCTTACTTTCTTTTACCTTCCCATGGTGCCTCGCGCTTCGCTTGTCTCCAGTCGCTCACACTTCTCACAATGTGACTTGCTTCTCGCGACCTCTCAAAGGGCCTGGGAAGGAGGCTGCTTTATTGAAATTAGAATCGTGGTAAGGTCTGGTAAAAGCGGCATATCTTTTTAAGGTTTTGTTTAGTTTTTAGTAAATACCGTTTTCAATCACTCTTGTCTTCATCTTTACTGATTTTATCTCATCATTTAAAGATGAGAAACTCCTCTGACGCAATTTCACAACTAAAGTGCGTATTCTGGCGACCAGAAAAATCTGCGAGATGGAAGACCGGCGGCTGCAGACTTGTGCCCAGCGAATCTGATGTCACTATGACAACATGTGAATGTGACCACCTGACCATCTTCGCAGCACTTATGGATCCATATGGCTTAACTGTAAGTTAAAAAGAACACCGTTTCCATTTCAAATACCCAAGCGTTGAACCAAAAACATTTCAAGTTGACAAACTGCAATTATTAAAACTGTGTACCACATTGGGTTAAATTAACTTTTGTGGCAAACACTGCAAAGCATTCAATGGATGAAAGAAGTAGGTTTTTGTGAAATTTATAATCATGCGATCATAGGCGTAGAAATGGAGGCAGCGTGGTCGAGTGGTTAGGGCGTCGGACTTGTAATCCGGAGGTCCCGGGTTCAAGTCCCGCTCTGACCACTTGCTGGAGTTTCACGGCAGACCCGAGTTCAACTCCTCGACTACGCTTGTAAAATAGCCAACTGGTTTGCCTCCTATCAGTTGGGATTTTTAAAATGTTATGTTCTATTTGAATATTTGTTTCTTTATTTAGTGTCCCCAATTAGTGCTCGCGCGCTAAATACCTTGACACTTAAATAAAGCCATTATTATGTATTCTATCAGACTACACACAACGGATTGATGTTAGTAATGGTTCCGCCGTTGTTTCGGCATTTCATATCAAAAACGGAACAAGAAGCTGTACACAGCTTGAACTCGTGGCGTTTTTGACCCATTGCAGTATTGATTCCCGAGTGTTTTGAGTGCCATTATGGAAAAAAAAAAACATAAAATTAAGGCTAAACTACATTCACTACATTGAATAGCCGACACTCAAACCTCGATCACTAAGCAAATGGCAAGTTGTATAAAACACAAAACTTGCCAGAACAAAAATACCACAGCAATAAGCGGCGAATGTATATCTTCATGTCAGCTGCCATATTTGCCCTTATTAAACATCAAGCGAGCTAAAGGATGTCGGTGTAAATCGAAGCATATTCGGATCTCCCTCGGAAATCTTCGGAGACTTTAGCAATCTTCGGAAAATTTTCAAAATGATCAGAAACGTGATCGCGAAAAGCTGGAATCAATTACCGCCATCAAAGATTAACATGCTTGATTCTTACATGTAATTTGTTCTTCTCATTGAAAAAATATGCTTTAACAATCTTATGCCGTTATCTATTTATTGATCCTCCGATATTTTTTAAATCTTGTAGGGGAATGAAGATGACAAAGAAGCTCTGGAAATTATCTCCATAGTTGGCTGTTCCATTTCACTGCTAGCTGTTATTATCACCATCATTACTCTGACTTTGCTCTGCAAGCCTTTTAAGACAAGAGTTGAAGTGCTACTTAACTTATGCACTGCAATTGCAATTTCTTGTACACTTGTTATTTTCGAAGGGTCCGCAAGAAATAAGGCATGGTCTTCTTTTTTAAAACCCTTTTATTTGTTAATTTTTTTTCGGGGGTAGAGGTATCTTATTTTACCGAAAATTACACGTTACACGAACAGAAAGGAGGATAGAACGGAAGGAAGGAGAGGGGAGAGGAGAGAGGAGGAGGAGGGGGGGGGGGGGGGGGGGGTTGGTATTTCCGGTTTTGCGCTTTTGCAGCAGAATAAAGTTATTTAACTGTTTTCCTGTAATTTTTAGGTTGGTTGTCCTGTGGTAGCGGCCTTACTGCATTACTTCTTACTGGTTTTGATTTCTTGGATGTTGTGCGAGGGCGTACTGCACTATATCATAATCGTGTTACCGTTTGGACGTGAAGATGACGTTGAAGACAAAAGGAAGTACTTCTATCTCTTTGGATGGGGTGGGTTTGTTTATTTGATGTTTTTGTTTTCTCTACAGATGTTTGGTTAAAGGAAATATATGAATAAGAATGCGAGCAAAATCAATATCAGACACATTTTCAAAATCATAAACCAGCTTCCCTTCCGCATTGTCCTCTAATCTAGTTTGTAATTCATCATTTATCGAAAGACGCGAAAAAGAAAAATCGCTTACCTGTGAAATGAACTAAAACCATAAAAACCATTTTTTATATGGTTACTCACTGACAATCTAAGCCATCCTTTTCTAAAAGACTGCGGGAAAGACTGTTATTAAGAAATAGAAACACAGTGCGTACATGTGTGGAATATTCGTTAACTGGTAAAAAGAAGTACTTTTAGACTAACCGTACTGGGTTGCTTTTATGCTCTAATATCCATATACCAGTGAACGTGGCTTTGATTTATGATATTGCCATTACCATTGCACTGATGGAATAGTTTTTTAACCTCACTTTCGATTAACTACAGTTAATTCTATCCTCTGACAGTGTAATGACTTGGCAGGGCAGAATCAAGTCAATGCCACGGAGCCATTTATGATCAAAAGAAGTGATTAAACGTCTGCTGGTAATAGAAATGTTTTATGGGCGCACCAGTAACGAGTTAATGTATGGTTAACCATTTTTTGTTCCAAGTTCATTTTGTTCTTGATATTTTTGTCCTAGGTTTCCCGGCCATAATAGTAACCATTTCATTGGCTGTCACTCAAGCAAATGGTTATGGCAGTACAGCAGCTTGCTGGCTTGACACCAAGAGTGGATTGATTTGGGCGTTTATTGGACCAGCTCTAGCCGTTATTTTGGTCAGTGAAAATTCATTCGCATCTGTTCTACCTAATTTAATCAATCAATCCGTTAATTGATTTCATTCATTCATCAAAAAAACAAATATATATATATATATATATACATATATATATATATATATATATATATATATATATATATATATATATATATATTAATATATTTTGGGCTCAGTTGGCTTGTAATTTTATTCTGACCAAACTTATGTTTTTAGCTCATTGTGTTTCCCGATGGTACTGTTCATAATTTTGCTGTTAATTTGAAAGTTTTAACTTGTGGTGTGGGACACCACTCCATTCTAACAAAAGCTTTGCTTGCATTCTAACAACACCATTCTAAAAAAAATCTAGGATTGCTTAACGTTTAGAGCAGTTTTCAATTGAATTTCGAAAGTAATTTTGCGATTGCTTTGTTTTTGTATTGCTACGCTTCGTGATTGGCTAAAAATCCTGCGCCACTTTCTCAACCAATCAGAAGTGAAACCGAAGCCATTTGAAAGCTGTTCGCACGTATTTTCCCGCGCTTGGCCCTGCTACTTGTGTTTCCTTCGAGTTGTGATTGGTTCATTGGATTGTATGAACTGTTGTCATTGGCCAGAGTAATTACTTTGGTTTTGATTTAACGACACTCAGTGAAAACTAGTTCCATTTGAAAACAAACAAATAAATAACACTGTTTTATATTTTTACTGCAATGGGTAAAAGGGGCTTAAATACCATTTTTTTTTAACGCAGATAAATGTCGTGGTTTACATTCTGGTGATTCGTCGAATGCTGATACGAGTGGAAGGTAGGGTGAAGGGCACAACACAGATGGAAAAGTTTAGAGCTGGAGTTAAGGCCTCTGCGGTGATTCTTCCCTTGCTTGGAATCACGTGGCTGTTCGGGATTTTGAGCTTTAGTTCAGATACAATTGCTTTCAAGTATATATTCGCCATCTTCAATTCTCTCCAGGGACTGATGATCTTCATATTCCATTCCGCCCGTGAGGTAGGGAATAAGTGAAATACTATCATTGCTAACACTTCAAGGCTCTGAGCGACCACTTCATAAACGAACTTAAGCAAAACATGTCGGCCGCCCAAGAGAAGTCTATCTGTATTTCAAAGCATTGTTACTAAATTTATTACACCCAAAGGCTTAACGAACGAGAGCATATGAAATTATTGTAGACGAGGAAGCATCTATATACAATGAAATTTGCTTTTGGTAGCGTTTTTGTATATAAAAATGCATATATTTCATATATGTATTTTTTTCACGGAAAAAAAGGTGAAAACATGCTAATCCAAGGCTACTTATGACGGCATATCTCGTAACCATAGCAACCAGTTGTCGCCAAATTTTGTCTCAAGGATAAACGAACAGCAACTAAATACGGCATGTGCTACTGAACAATAACTAAATGCTCTTGAAAAAATCTGATAAAAACCTTGTGGCATCCTCCTCCTCCCTCCTCCTTGTACATCCGAGAGTTAATTTAACTAATTTCAACGCATAATAATAACAGAAAAAATTTAGTTCGTTTGAATTTTTAAACTGGCTATCTCTCTATCGAGCTAGACTCCCGAAATGGAAACAGCAGTTGAACTCTCTATCTTTAAATTCAGCTCACGCTTACACCTCATTAATACAACAACAGCAAAAACGTTTCAATTTAAATTTCTTTCTCGAGACTCACATGCGAAACGTTTATCCTGTTAGTAGAGTACCCTTCTATCTAAACGTTTTGCTAGGAAATGAAAGCTTTGCACAAAAATGCTTCTTTTATTTCATCAGATAAAGGAAGCCGTCAGTCAACGTCTAGAGATAAGCAACAACAGCGGAAATCTACAGGGCAGAGGTACTTTTGTATAAAAAAGTTACAAATGTTTTCAAACACAGGCATTCATCTTGTTATCCCATCTACATTTATACAGTAACTGTGACTTATGTTTTTTCAATGCTAGAAGCTTTGTATCTTGTCTGCTGAAAAATCTGTCACCTTCAACAAGAGATCTGAATTAATTACCTAATGCTGACACGAAAAGAAGTTCTTTGCATCCAATCAAAAGGATAGCGGCCCCACCGTTCTCCTAAAATCTCTTCAATTCTGCCTCCAACAACACATGTACAGTCTGACGATCGTCTAGTGCGTGAAACTCGAGTAACTGTGAATTTGTATTTCGCTCTGCATCACAATGTATGTGTATCGAGCACTCCTGCGACCGACTGAAACAATTTTCATATTATTGCAAGAATGTTGTCATGTAAAATAGGAATCAATTAGCTTGATGATATTCACAGATGATAAAAACAATAACTTATTTATTTGATAGAAATTTGTTCAGAAGTAATATCCGTTGAAATGTGATGTTTGCGAAAGAATACCTCCTTGAATACCATTGAGGTTACCAAGGTATATTAAAAATATTTTATGTTTTTTTTTTAATGACAACGTTGTGTACAGCTATTTTAATTACCGTTGTCGGATGAAAGCTCAAAGCTTCGGATCAAGATAGTTGGGAGCGGCGCAAAAGAAAAGTTTTTCCCGCTCGTCGCATCGCTCATTCTCGCCCTTTCTTTTGGCTTCGCCGTTCCCAACTATCTACATGCCTGGAACAGGCGCTCGGTTTACTCGTTCTGTTTCGACTTGTAGGCTTTGAATTTTGAGCTTTGAGCTTTCACCCGACAGTGCTAATACAGTCCTTTGATAAAACGTTGTCACTGATCGGTCTCATCCCTACGCGACCAGACCGAAAAGGATTATGGAGAAAAATCAATTCACATTCAATAGCTGCATATATTATCAAACACGTCTTGAGTTTGCCGTGCGGTTTCTATTTTGCCGAGATAAACCGCTTTATAGAGCGAGGAGATATCGACAAGTAAATTGCTTCCTCTTCAGTTTTCATCCCGAGAGCTTGTGTCATCCAAACCGCTCGCCACCGTAGGTCTTCACTGTGTGCTCGAGGCATTTCTCGGCAAAATAGAAACCGCACGGCGAACTCAAGACGTGTTTGATAATATATGCAGCTATTGAATATGAATTGATTTCTGTCCATAATCCTTTTCGGTCTGGTCGCGTAGGGATGAGAGCGATCAATGACAACGTTTAATCAAAAGGCTGTATGCCATTTCCGAGTTGCCTTTAGCCTCTCTATCAAAGCGAGGTTAGGTGCGAAACCTTTCATATGAAAATGAGTTTTCATTCACATGCAAACAAAACTTATTTGCATGTGAATGAAAACTCATTTTCATATGAAAGATTTCGCACCTAGCCTCGCTTTGATAGGCAACTCGGAAATGGCCTATTGGAATAGCTGTATATCGAGTAGGACATTTGGAATCGAGCGTGTGGGTAGCCTGTGTACAGATGTCTCCTATTTCCTTTGATTCACACGGGTAAAGGTGACGTCTGCACACAGGCTACCCAAAAGGAAATGGCTGAGATATGTCCAGAAGTGCAGACAGAGGGGGGCACGCTACTCCATGACTAGCATGACAAAGTGTCCTCACCTATAAAAGTTCACCAAAACACACGAAATTCTGTCATGTATGAAGTTATATGGAAACGACGAACAACTCCGTCAAATATGATGTACTCGTTAAACGATACTTGCCTGCATTTCTGCACCTAAGTGAAGGAAATAGAGGACATCTGGACACAGGCTAGCGTGTGGGTCAATTATAAATTAAATAGAATTGGGATTTGTTGTTGCTTTGTTATCTGCGAGTTCTTTTGCGGTTTACACTTTAAGTCTTTAATGGAATAATATTTTATTCGCTTTTCCTTTTCTTTTCTTTTCTTTACTTCTCTTCTTTTTTTTTTTTAATTTCAGCCACAAAAGTGCGATCAAGAGGGACTAAAAATAAGGATGAGGAGCCAGAAGGGACGAAAGGCACCACTGAATTATAATTTCTGATGTCCAAAATGCGCCCTTCAAAGGAAATTTATTGTCTCACTCAGATGGATAAACTTCAGTTCTACAGCCACTGGAAAAACTTGATCTTTATAGACTCTACTACATTTAATGTAAATCTAAATTTTACGGGCTTTTTATCCGACAGGAAAATTTAATATGATGAGATTTAAAATCCTTATTAATAAAGATTTAGTTTGCAACTGCAAAAAGTAACGTTGAAAGGCAAGAACGTTTCGGTGTCTTCATAACGCCATTATTAAGTTAAATAAATGGTTGAATTGCCCGTACTTATATATGTCCATGTTCACTTACGATTATATTAGCATAAAACTAGGCTATGAAAACAGCTGGCCCGGGTTGTTCAAAACATGGATAACGCTTTTCACTGGATGAATCACTATCCATTGGATAATTATTAACAAAATCCTTTGTGTTATCCACTGCACGGTGATTTATCCGGTGGATAGCGCTATCCACCTTTTGAACAACTGGAGCCTGAACGCGAATTGAGTTGAATTGAATATTCAGAGAGATTTAAAATGTCTGTAAAATTATCTACTTTTCATTCATAAAAGTACAATGATATGATAGCAAAGAACGAGATAAACATGTTAAAAACTGTTAAACGGGTCTGGATAGTTTTTTAGCTATTCAAGTTCTGTTAGACGTTCTCAGTTTACTTTTATGGTTACTATATATCGCCGACTACTGTCTATTCACTCACACGGTTATAAGTCCAATCGCGCCATCCGGTGAGCTTCGAATCAAGTTGTCATCGATAATTATAATCATTTCCTTTAAAATGTTTGCAGATAAATGCATGCAGTATTAACCTGGACATATGACCTATAGCGCTTTATTGTTGTTGATAATCGCTGTTGTTGTTGTTGATAATCGGAATCGGTTAGACAGTTTCATTGTGTTGAAAAGCAGGTGTGTAAATGAAAAAGAGAAACAAACGATTGACTTCCAAGATCGAAAGTTTCTTTCCAAAACGTATAGGATAGTGAGGTTCAACAAAACGATAGCGCAGTTAATTTATAACGCTTTTTTAATTCAAATTAATTCACTGTAAGTTATAGCACTTTTTTATACTGTTGGCTGTTTTACCGAGGTTTGCATTATGACCGCATACATGCAAAGACTTCAGGTAGTTGTAGTAGATCAAAGGAGGATATTACCATCTTCCCGGCATGTATTGCAGAAATTTACGCAATAAAAAGGCGCCAACTTGAAGGGTTAGTGGCTAAATATGCCTTTATTCAAGGTTATTTTTTTTCCAGAAACTTTGTCGAAAATGGTAAGTTGTTCAAGAAAATCGTGTTAAGTGATGATTTTATAAATCGTTGAATCTGGTTTTACTTTTATGGCGACATTATGTTACGGCTAGCGCTGTTCGTTATTTTGTTTGTGACCTTTCTTACGTGAATTCGACCTCCTTTATTGAACAGTCTAATTTGTAATCGCTGAATCACTTTGACAACAGAGCGTCCTTAGCATAATATTATGATAATTTAGTACATTTGTTGTCACACAGTCTAAGAAACTATAAGGACTCCTAAGGCCTCCGGTATTTCAACGGATTTGAGCCGTTGGAATTTTCATAATTTCGAAGCGAAACGAGACTTGTGCTTGTGCTTATGCGGGCGTCATTTTACAGTCTGCTTCTCGGAGTGTAAATGTACTCATGAAAGGTCTAAAAAGGTAGCCAGCGAAGGTTGAAGATGAAGTAAAGCTAAATGATTAGTACTCGTACCATAAAAAAAGGTCAGAAAATAGCGAGAAAGGCGACGGTTGATTTCGAACTAAAAATATAAACAAAGCCGTAAACACACAGCAGGACAGTCGCGTGCTGAGTAGACTTAGTTGATTTGAAATTGAGTACATTGTAGCTGTGGTTTTGTGAGCGGGGAATATTTCGCAGGTTCTGTTCGTGCGTGTTAGATTCAATAGGTAAAGGCAAGCAAATACGGATATAGCCGACATTGTTTTCGAATGGCGAAAAGGTTTATTGATTCCACGATTCACGCGTCTACCACGCGACGCCAATCGAAAATGCGAGGGTTTCGACCCGTCTGAGAAGTTAAGCGGCCTTGAGAACAAACTGTAGAATATAGAGCCTGAAATGAAAGATATCATGTAAAAGCGAATAGAATACTAAATACACCTTATTCCAAAATGGTGGCCAATTTATTATTCTTTTATATGTATGTTAAATAGCCCTTGTTGCCTCGTCAGCATGTGTAAAATACAACAGAATTTTCACGCGAAAATGAGGCAAAGAGGGCTAATTAAAATGCATACAATAGAATAATCAATTGCCCGCCATTTTGGAATAGGGTGTACTACCAACTGACTTCCAACCTCAATGGCGTCTGTGAAAAATGAGCTGCTTGCGGGTCGCCGCCGTTTGATAACACAGTTTGCTTGAAGAGCATGCCGGGAAGATGGTAATATCCTCCTTTTAGTAGACCCTCGGCGACTGGGCCACTTACGTCACGTTCGTAAAATGGCCCTTCGTTTAAAGAGCAAAATCCAACAATGGATGGTTGACGTGTCGAAGAGCTTCGACAAATAGAGATTCTCAATTGAACTACTTAGTAAAGTCCAGCTCAAAATTTTTATTATTCTTAAAAAAAGAGCTATTAATCTAAGGAGATGTTGGACAATTTGACGTAAGAAAATCCGTTAAGTTATTATATCCACCTCTTAGTAAGCCTTAGTAAACCTTTGTATTAGCTATAAAGGTTTTTGCGACACCAATGGGTATGGATTTTGAGTTATTTTGGTCTGAAATAGGATATCAATTTTGACCATTTTTGGTCTGAAATAGGGTATGTTTGTGTACTTTGGTCTGGAAATGGGTATGGTTTTACATACATACATAAACTTTATTAAAGTGTCAAAAATATTTAGCTATTTAGTTTTATAGCAGAAGCTACGTTTTTATCATTATTTATTGCTTGAGAAGTCCGGTTGATTAGCATCGGCAATTTAAAGCCCTTCCCTGAGCCCTTCTCAAATGTTTCACGCAAGCCACAGCAGTTCCTGGATCTCGGGTCAGCAGCGACTATGTATCTTTTGGTCTGAAATAGGGTATGAAGCCACTAATGCTATAATTGACCACAAATGCAATAAAGCCCTCAGATGTAATAAGGATTGACCACAAATGTAATAAAGGCCTTCTCTGATTCGCCTTAAGGAAATTATTAATTCCCCAAAGTGGCATTTGGCGTGGCTTAAATTTAATCCAGCACCGCTTGGCTGGTTTGAGATAATCGGTATTGCCTGGCGCACTTGACAAGCTCACACACCCGTATTAACGCTCTCTGCCTCAGACTAGTACTGTACGTTGTTTGAACCACACACTGCTATCGTTGACGAAGACGTTGAAATGTTTAGTTGTTGGAATACCATGTTTGCTGTTGAAATTGTTAGTTAAAGCTTCTGATTGCATGCATTACCGCATGTGGGACTCGTATCATTTGTGCATATGCTTTTACCGAAAGGTGGGCGATTTGAACAATTAAACTTTGAACTTAATACAAATTACTTTTAAGTGGCATGCCCTCTCTCTGTGAGTTGATTGTCACGAAACCTGTTGTACACCGGTATTCTGTCTATACGTGTAGTTTATACTGTTTCATATAGAGGTACTGCCACTGGGTGATGTTACGGAGATTTTATTTGCCTCTGAAATGGTAGAGTAGCCAGGTGAAAGTAGTACGCAGTTTATTTGACAAAATTTTACAAAATTTGGTTGCGAGGCCCTCTTCAGTATTGTAGTTGTTTATCTGCTTCGGGATTGAACACGTGACCGATATAGTCACATGTTGTGAAAGACACGTGATGTTCTTCTTACGCCAGAGACAGCTCTGTCAAAGTTTAATGGCAAGGTGATGAAACTACCTATTTCCGGGTTGATCATGTGGCTGATGACGTGGTATACCGCTTAGACCTAAGTGAACTGAAATGAAATGACAAGAGGCTAGGATAAATAATTCCTTAATTACGTTCGTTCAGGTTGTGAAATGCGAATAAACGTTTCTTTTAACTTGACAGTATTCACTCTGAACATTACTTCGTTTACATTTTATAACTGGGCCTTGGTTCCGTACTAGAAAATGTGCCCCCCCGCCCTCCCCCAGGCTCAGAAACTCAAAAAAAGCCCAGGCTGAATAGGGTTAAGGCTTTTACAACGTAAAAAAATAAAAAGTAGCGTGCAGAAAAGAGAAGGTTATTGTTTCCTAGTTGCTATATGTGTTCGGACGGTATCCAGAATTTGGGGTGAAATTATGGTCTTGGAAATGAACGCTCCACTTAATATTATCGCGGAAATTAACGCTCACAAAAAATTAACGTGACAAATTAAAAACACGCATTTTTATTAAAAAATGGCTTGCCCTCATGCTACTTAAGACGTCATATCTTGTTACTATAGCAACCGATGGTTGCCAAACTTTACCAAGACGTGCTAGAAGGACAAACGAACAGCTACTTAAGACGGCATGCGCTAACAATAAATGCTCTTGAAAAAATCCGAGAGAAACCTTAAGGGGGGCATCCACTCCCCCCCACCCCCACCTCCCTTGTAAGTCCGAGGGTTAAGGCTATAATCGTAAATCCTTTAGTTGCTGTATAATTGCGAGTATAATTGTATAATTGCGAGTTCGCGTTTTACATCCCTATTGAACTCTTAGAAATGCAAGTCCTAGATTTCGAGACTCGGGGAAATTAAATTTGCCGAGAAGCAGATTTTGAAACCTGTATTTGCTTGCTTACGAGCGAACTTATAACATGGAGCCATCCTCATTATTATATACATTGTATGAAGTGTGGTGTCCCTGTGTTGTGGATGTATCCATGTCAACATTCTACTACATTAAGAATAAGAAAAGACTTTCTAGGCATCGGAATTGCCTATTTCTTCATAGACCTCTTCCTCTTGTCTTGCGTTTTCACCATCATGTCCCACATTGTAGTACCCGGGAGCTGCGTTTTTGCCTTGTAAAGACTGGTACTCAGGGAGTACACGTGACTGACCTTCTGAAAGCCTGGGGCGGAGTTCCATATATGAACGTGGCTCAGACACGTGCTGATCACGTGGTGGTTCATGCCAGGCACTTTGATCGGACGTGTTAGCATCTAAAGTGTTCGTTTTGTCAGGCAGTTCTCGTCTTTTCCACCGTATCAACAGTCCAACTATGATCGCGATAAGCAATATTACAACAACACAGGACAAAGCGATGAAAGGAACACGGAAGGTATCCACTTGATCTGTTATAAAAAAGAAATAAATATTAAGAATGCAAATACAATTTTGAATAACAACCCTTAATAACCTAAAGTGCTTTAATTACTGGAGTGCCTCATGTAGAAAATTGCTGTTTGATTGGGTATGGGGATTCATATACAAATTGCCCATTCCTTTTGCTACCTTAATAGGCAATCTTTTAATAAAAATTATTACTTTAACATTTACATAAATATACATATATTTTACATATATATATATATATATATATATATATATATATATATATATATATATATATATATATATATATATATATATATATATATTAGAAGACAGTCTGATCAACTGATTCGACTTGGCATTTTATTACTAGCTAGTTTCGTACCGCACAACTTGTACGGCACTCATCAGATAAAATTGCCGAATACAAAGATTAATCTTTGTATTCGGCAATTTTATCTGAAAATATGTTTCTTGTAAACGATAAGCTTAAGTTGCTGCTCAAACCTACAAAATAAAAAAAAATTCCCACGCACGCAAGCAAAAAACGGCAAATCGACAAAAGAACACTAAGCTTTAATATTTTGAAACTGATATCAACAACAGGAATATATTTTCATTTAACATTGGCTTGGAAAGGCTTACATGCAGCGATCAATGACAATCAAAACAACCTCGATATGTTATTTGTGAAGTTCACTGAACTGAAGGTTTAGCTATTAGTGGAAAGCTCAAAAATTATGGATCCCAAAGAGAAAACAATGGCTTTCAAACTGAGGAATTTTCGATTGAAATTCACTGAACTGGAGTTTATAAATGTTCCTACAAACCTAAGATAACTTCTAAATAAGACGGATTTTCACAGTGGAATTAAAAAGCAAGGCTTAAGCTTATAGCTTTGTTGTTTAGGATAATTATTTTACGCCGATACCATTTATACACTTTATCGTGTTTTGGAATACTTTTGTACCGGATGCAGTTTAAATTCTGATTATGTGTCCAAGCAAGGATGATCAATTAGCAAGAAGAAAATGAAGCTAACAAAAATTATAGGTTTATGGTTAAACAAATTATTTGCATGGAATGATCAAACAATTCAGTCTGTTCCATCAAACAAATCAAACTCTCAGAACTGTAGGCTTAAAAAACAATGAGCTTAGTTTTCATACAGAACTTAAAATGTAGAGAAGTACAGGCTTCACTGTACACTTCAAAGTAAGTGGATAAAGTCGAAAACATTTTCAGAAGCTAAGTTTCTGGAACTAACCTTTATTCCAATTGAAAATTCTTGACAAGAAGGCAATCTTTGAATCCAACATACGCCATAAAAATTTTTGGCTTTCAAACTTTCCTCGTACATTCATGTTTGCGGCGGCAGATTCCGGACACAATTTTCTGGATTTCCCATTCAAAGAACTTTTGAATCATTGAATATATTTTCTTCTTTCAGCTGATAAATTCCAACTGACGAATTTCAAAGCTCTAAAACTTTTCATCACTTTCGTTGAACCCGTGAATTTGTCAGTGCAGCTTTGTCAGTGGCATCGTGTAAAGTTCATTCTTTCAGCCGCTTTGATTGGTTTTCCCGGTCATATGATGAACGTTATGAGAACAAGCTACTTGATCGGCACAAAACTACAACAAATTTCTCTCTTTCCAAACGCTTTTCATAGTTATTTCATAAAAGCAATAGAACACATTTTCTATGAGTTTACCGGCGTGATAAACCCACTTGGGATGTTGGGAGAACAGTCGAAAAGCTGGTAAATCACTTGCCTGCGGCTCGTGATTTACAAGCTTTTCTCCTGTTCTCCCAACATCCCGCGTGGGTTTATCTCGCCGGTAAACTCATAGAAAATGTATTCTATTGCTTAAATATATATATATATATATATATATATATATATATATATATATATATAGAAGGTGCTGCCTGAGTCAGTTTACGTTATATATATATATATATATATACATATATAACGTAAACTGAACGCCTATACTGTCAGTTGAGAGAAACGTTTTTAAGAAAATGCAGATTTTCGGTAAAAGGATGAGGGAATTAAAAGTTAGAAAGGGAATAAAATGAACAGATCTCAGTGATCAGAAAGGAAAGGGTGTAAACATATACTGCGACTCAATATTCAGTTTGAATTGACGATGTGTGTACAAAATGGCTTTCCACCTACTAACCTTCACGCATTTGTGTCACTGCATGAATCGTTAACCACCCGAAATTGCGGCAATACTAGTGTCGAAGTTTACACCAGGGTTATACAAACATATAGTGTCACCTTCCGAACACGGATGATCACTCAAATAATGTGTGTAATGCGAACAAATACAAAAACTTTAAAGAGCAAAAACACTCACCGTCTCCTTCTTTCGCCTTTTCTGCAGCTTTCAATGACTTTTGAACCTCTGTTAGAGTAATTCTGTAAGTTGTCGAACCAAAGGTATTGGAAGCATTACAAACATAAACCCCATAATCCGTTGCACGTCGAGGTGTGACAATAAGATTGTTGTTCAGTGTTTTAATGTCTTCACTGTCTAGTATTCGCCCATGTTTGGTCCACAAGTAAGTAACTGGGAAGTCGCTGATTGCATGGCAAAAAAGTGAACATAGTGTCTGCTTTACACACATGACTGATGCTGGACAATTTTCTTTTGATATCATAGGTGGTACTGTAAAACATAAACAAAATACAAATTACTCAGTGACTTAATTAACTGTTCGTTATGGTGTAGATTATTTGAGGATATCCTGAAACAATAAAAATAATACTTAGTTTCGTATTTGCATTGTATTCAATATAACTAATGAAATTATAATAACCTGATTGTTCTATTGACTCTGCCAATAATTTATGTCCAGATTATGAACACTGTAGTAACCCGTTACAGTCTTTAATTTTAATGAGTTCAGTCGTTGCTAGTTCAGTGTTTTAATCAATATCCACATTAACCTTCGGACGTACACGCAAACGTATACCCCCACCCCCCCCCCCCCCCCCCCTTTGATTTTTGCGGTGGTACAATATTTCGAAAATATTTTACATCTAATAGATAGCCTGTGATGTACTCTACAAGATAAGGTAAATATTATAGTTTGTAGCGCTTCTGGGAGCCCTCGACGTCATCCAAAATGGCCGACAATATGGCTGCCATCTTGGATTTTACTGAAAATTCAACTTTATCGGGAAAATGCGGAAATTGGCTAGAGTTGCAAAATATGATGCAATTAAACATTTTGCTGCTTTCGGTAGCATTTTATGCTTTTTCACTGAAAAAGGTGAAAAACACGTATTTTTATTCAAAATGGTTTGACCTCATGCTATATATGACGTCATATCTTGTTACCGTATCAACCGGTTGTCGCCAAGCTTTTACAAAATGTGTTAAAAGGATGAACGAACAGCTACTGAAAACGGCATAAATACTCGTGAAAAAATCCGAGAAACCCTCCCCCCCCCCCCCCCCCCTTGTACGTCCGATCGTTAACTGAACGAAGATATCATTTCCTTGAGGCACCATTTACGGTAAGCACATGACGTCTTTAGTAGCTGTTCGTTTATCCTTAAGACACATTTTGGTAAAGTTTGGTGACAACTGGTTACCATGGTAACGGAAGTATGACGTCATAAGTTCTATTTTCACCATTTTTCGGTGAAACAAAAACATACAAATGCTACCAAAAGCATCGAAATGGTTAGTTGCATCTTATTTTGCATCCAACTCTAACAAAAAATAATTGCAATTTTCGCAATTTTTCGATGGATTTGAATTTTTAGTAAATTCAGGAGGGCGGCCGTCTTGGCGGCCATTTTTGATGACGTCATGGACCCCCAGCAGCGCCAAAACCTATAATATTTACCTTATCTTGTATAGCACATCATAGGCTATCTATTGGATGTAAAATATTTCTGAATATTGCAACATTGCAAAAACTCAAGGGATGGGTTTCAACAGCATGGCGAGTATAAGTTTGCATGAACGTCCGACGGTCAGTAGCCACGCACCTCTTCAGAACCTCTAATTTCATTGGACCTGGTTATCACGCACATGTATTGTTTTCAGGGCTAGGATCCACTGTTCTGTTGTTTGTTCTATTGTTTTCTCAGCCAATCTTGTGAGGCGTTCAGAGAGGTGCGTACCGCCTCCCGAGGGTTAAATTCAAATTGCGCGAGTTCACAGGTGGCAACAGTGTATGTAGCTTATGATTGCAATTGTTCTGAATGTCATTATACAGCTTGTTGGTTAACTCCTGGCGACGAGAGTGCAGAGAAGCCCTGACAAAGCTAAAGCTTCTTTTTATGGGTAAAAAGGAAAAATTATGCGCATAGCACGTCTTTCAATCGATTTCAGTTTGTAACAAACATATATGATCAGGCTATCATGAAGCACCGGACAAGGATATTCGGTGATTGAACGTAGACGTGTACAGTAAAACTGCACTGATACCCCATTACCTACTTACCCGCGACTATCAGGTTGGTAGCTGTACGCCTTTCTCCATATTTGTTTGACGCTACGCATTCATAAATACCTCTATCACTTGGAAGAGCACCTTGAATAGCAAGAATGCGGCCATTATTCTTGAGCTGTGCCCGCGGTATGTTAGAGCCCCCATTTCTACTCCATGTAACTGTAGGCTCCGGATCGCCGCTGACCACGCATGTCAAGATCACCATTTCGCCGACCGCAAAGATTTGTCTTTCGGGTAGTTCTTGAAGAACAGGCCTCTCTAAGTAGTAGATAAGCGATGGAATTAACCGCGATAAGGTGTAGTTGTGGAATAGCAAGGCATAGCTATGGTATAGCGAGGAATAATTCTTTGGAATATCCATAAAACAACTATGCTATTTGACAAGTGACAGTGGATACGTAAGACCTTTTTTATGTAAATAAATGTCTTCCTCGTCGTTCCAAAATGGCAACAACAGAGACGCTTGAACATACCCCTCTTTTACTAGGGTGGCAGGAATCCATAAAAACATACATAAGAATTCTTACACAACCCTTTAAGTTGTTTTCGTCCAGGGCAAACTTCATACAAGGGCCCGCTATTTTGTGTTTTAAACTAAAGCAGACAAAACCAATGAAGCGATCGTATTTTTTAAACCCTATTTCAAGAGCGGTTTTCTCTTCTGGGGCCCCCTCCGTTACATGAAGAATATTAAAGCTAAGGCTTTGAAACTTGGAGAATTTTATAGTATACGTTCAAAACTGTCTAAATAAAGGTAGGTCGCGTAAATTTATGACATCATATGAATGGAATAAAACAAAAAAAATAACTTACTGTCTTGTTCTGTGGTGACAACAATAGGTCCACTAACATTCCCACCTCCCTTTGCAGTAGAAGCAAAGACGGTAATGTAGTACTTGGTATATTCATTCAGACCCGTCAGCGTTGTTTGAGTAGCCGGGGCATTAACTACCTTGAATTGTGGACTGCCATCAGGTAAAGCCAGGTAGGTAACTGTGTAACTAAGTATGATGCCATTTTGATCAGCTGTTGGAACATTTCTCCATTGTACAAATATACTGGTAGGGCTTGCGTGGTGTCCCTGAAAGCCATCTGGGGGAGCGTTTGGTTCTATTAACCAGAAAGACAGAAATATGTTTTTTTTATCGACTGTGAAAATGTACATTAGCTTGAATAGAAGAATAAATCAAGAAAAGAAGAACGGGAAGACGACAAAGAAAAGAAGTATGAGCAAAATTCAATTTGTCTCCTCTGCGCTAGACCGCATTAATTGCTTGAAATTCTTTAAGAACTGTCTTCTTATATAGTAAAATATACCGATAACTCTAACAGACAGGAAAACACAAAACGGTTGGACATACTATATGCGGTCGGTCTGTGAGCCGTTTCTCTTATTTGCGTTTCGAGGAAAATCAATGTGCGAAATTCAGCGATCGATGATTACAATTGCAAGGTTAAATTGAAATTAATAAGCTTAACAATCCAGCGTAATCGGACATTAGGGAACGGTAAGTATGCATCCATTTTACAATTATTTTTTATAGTTTTCTCGTCTTTTTAAAAGCTCTTTTGACACGGCGGACACGCTAGTTACAGTATGCGTGGGATCTTGCACGCTAAGTGTACTGAGTCAACTCGCACGCTAAGTGTGCTGTGTCATCACGCACGCTGGCTTTTATTTTCGAAGGTTAACATGCTTCTTTGTTCCACAACTCACACCACATTGTTCGATTGCACACGCTTCATTGTTTTTAGTTTGTCCTACGGAACAAAAGAATTTGTTAATGAAGTGTGCTTCTGGACACACTTTAAGCGTGCCAAAACCAGTTTCTTATGTTTTGAAGTGGAAGCGTGTTGTGAGCGTGTCAGCACATTTATCCCTGTTTCCCGTGAAAGGAAATTTTTACCCTCACAGGTAGTTCAAGTTAAACACGAAGTTCCGGTATAAAAGGAGCCTGGCCTGGCCATTCTCACCTCCAGTCGTCAATCAACTACTGAAGCATGAACAACTCACAAAAACATGCGTCATTACTAAGACCATTGCTAACACAATTTGAAAAATTTTGTGAAAGTTATATCAGAAGTCTTTATGAACTATTTTTTTTTTTTTTTTTGCTTAGGTAAAATCTTGGTTGAATTAGATTTTTCAAGCAAATTGTATTTAAAGGACGCGCAGACGACTTAATTTACATTTCACACCCACGAGGTGTGAAATGGGGGAGGAGCTAAGCCTTTTATACTCGAACTTCGTGTTTAAAGAAATTATGCTGTATCACTGTTGCTAACGTTTCCAATAAATGCGTTTTTCTGTTCAACGACAATCGCGTTTTAAAAACTTACCGTCTTCATCGGTGTTGACAATAATAGGTTTGCTCACATTTCCATCTCCCTTTATAGTAGACGCAAACACTTTGATACTGTAGTTGGTGTATTCATTTAGACCTTGCAGTGTTGCTTGCATTGTTGGAGCATACACGATGTTGGTTTGTGAACTGCCATAAGGTAACGCCATGTAGGTAACTGTGTAACTTCGTATAATACCATTTTGATCTGCTGGTGGAATATTTTTCCATTTAACCAAAATACTGGTAGAGCTTGTGTTGTGCCCCTGGACATTAGCTGGAGGAGCGTTTGGTTCTGGAAAAAGAGTATAAAGTGATATCACTTCTTTTAGAAACAGCGTATATACAAAAAGGGGTAAAACCTGCTTAGCATTGAAAATGTTTTTAAAAGTAGCTAGTAAAATTTGAATTCTTCTATTTCGTGATAGAATTCGAGTAAAACAAAGAATATTTATAAAAGTCAAGGTCTAACTTACGCAGTTTCAAGAAAAGGTTCCACGTAATCGATACCTCTTGACTTAAATTATTGCTTCTATTTTAACCATAGCTTTACTTTAGTAAATTACAGAATTAGAACGGCAAATGAATCACTGCCTTTCTCTGTGCTCATACCAAGATGAACATAATCTTGAGTGATAGCAGTAGCATATATAGAACGACGTAGGTAGCATGTGCAATTGTTCGTATATATTTTTTATTATTTTTATTTCTTGTCTTGTTTTCTGGTAATATAAAATACAATAAAAAATAATCAACTTACTGCCTTCATCTGTGATAACAATGATATCCATGCTCGCATTTCCATCTCCCTTTAAAGTAGAGGCAAACACTGTGATGCTGTAGTAGGTGTATACATTCAGACCTTTTAGGATAACAGCACTCGTGGGAGCCTTTACTACCTTGTTCAGTGAACTGCCACCAGATAACGCCCTGTAGGTAACTGTGTAACTTAGTATAATACCATTTTGATCACCTACTGGAACATTCCTCCATTTAACCATAATACTAGTAGAACTCTTATTGGATCCCTGGACATCCCTTGGGGGAGCGTTTGGTTCTGTTGAGCAGAAGAATGACTTTTAAGCATAAGGATAAGATGCTGTACTAGAGAGACACAAAATAAGAATCCGCGTGTCTGTTTAATAAAAAGAAAGGTACTGGTAAACTTACTGTCTTCGTCTGTCAAGATAATGATAGGTTCGCTGACATTTCCACCTCCCTTGGTAGTTGAAGCAAACACCGTGATGCTGTAGTTGGTGTATTCGTTTAGACATTGCAGTGTAGCTTGAGTTGTTGGAGTATACAAAATATTGGTTTGTGGACTGCCATAAGGTAACGCCATGTAGGTAACTGTGTAACTAAGTATAATACCATTTTGATTTGCTGATGGGACTTTCTCCCATTGAACCAAAATACTGGTAGAGCTTGTGTTGTGCCCCTTGACATTAGCTGGAGGAGCGTTCGGTTCTTAAAAAAGAAAGTATAAAACATTAAGATCCGAGCCATTCTTCGCTAAGAAGTGATATAACTTCTTTAGAACATTGTTCGTACAGAAATATAGTGAGCAACAACCTGTTCCGAAGGTTTGTAAACGTTTTTTAAAAGAAGTAACAGCAATAATTAAATCCTCGTAAGCGTCGTGATAGAGCAGGTCTAATTCGCGTGATTTCAACAGAGGAGATAGTTCCAGCAATCGACAAGACGCCAAAATGGTTTTCTTTATTCTCATCAAAACTTTATTTTAATAATTAAAAAAATAGAACCGAAAATGTATAACTGTCTTATTCTGTGCTAACATCAATAGGTTTGCTAACATTAGATAAACGTACTTTGCGGAACAAAAAAAAGTCTAGATAAAAATAAGCTTGGGTTATAACGGTGGCATCTCTACAATGAAGATAGCATGGACATTGTTCGTATCTGTTTTTTTTTATTTTATTTTGTAGTTTGTCTTGTTGTCTGGTAATGCAAAATGCAATAATTATTAGTCAACTTACTTCCTTCATCAGTCATTACAATGATAGCCATGCTCGCATTTCCATCTCCCTTTGAAGTAGAGGCAAATGTTGTGATGCTGTAGTTGGTGTATTCCTTCAGACCTTGCAGCGTAGCTTGAGTTGTTGGAGAATAAACAACAGTGGTTTGTGGACTGCCATAAGGTAACGCCCGATAAGTTACTGTGTAACTAAGTATAACACCGTTTTGATCAGCTACTGGAACATTGTTCCATTCAACCATAATACTAGTAGAGCTCTTTTTGTATCCCTGTACATCAATTGGAGGAGCGTTCGGTTCTATTGATCAGAAAGATAAGAATTTAAAAACATAGGCACGCATTGCGTGCATGAGCTATTTTGAAAATTCCCTAAATGATATGAAATGGTGAAAGCAACAAAACAGTGGAAGAAAACTAGCACAAATAACCGCCTGCAGATATACGTTTTTCAAATCCTCCGGCTCGCCCCCTACCCCCAAAAACTACCAAGATCACGAACTGCGTCCCGTTTCTCGAACGTCCCGATAACATTTCGGGCCCGGAAAGCTATCTTATGTGCGCAATGTATTCATTAAAGATTAAAATTTTGTTGATTTTGAGAGCTAAGCAATAAAATTCTAAATTGACAAAACACGTCGAGCTGGTTTGAGGGCTAAAAATGCATCACCATTTTATAGATTCTGATTTGAATATGAGTTGCGGGCCCGAAAAGTTGCCGGGACTTTCGAGAAACGGGCCCACTGGGACCAAAACTCTATTTAGGTGGAAAAATGCAAAGTTTGCTTTTGTATTCTAGCCTTAAGGGTTAGGGTATGAAAATAGGTGGGAAGTTCACGGGATCTTCGGAGTTATTTTATGACGAAACTACGGCCCCAGTGAAATGAGCAACTGGTCTCTGTAATCAGTGTATTAAATGTCAACCAGAAGAGTCCTGCACAGAAATTTGATGCATCCAAATTGAAGGATTATTATTTTCTGAAAATTCTAGTCTTTTTTTAAAAAGTTGCTTTTATTATTCACAAAAGAAACGTGGAAATGGTTCCCTTTGGCCGCAAACTAATTAAATTAAATAGTTTTTAACTCCAAACCACAAGCTAATTAAATTAGTGACAAAAATTCTTTGAACCACCTGTT
Organism: Cladopsammia gracilis; assembly: GCA_022457155.1. Lineage (NCBI taxonomy): Eukaryota > Metazoa > Cnidaria > Anthozoa > Scleractinia > Dendrophylliidae > Cladopsammia > Cladopsammia gracilis. The sequence continues at coordinate 447,327 of JAJGOT010000136.1, forward strand.
TCTGTAATGTCAACCAGAAAAGTCTTTAACAGAAACTAAACGCATGTAAAATGAATATTGGTAGCCTCCTTGTAAATTGCAACTAATAGTATTCAAACAACTGTTTTTATTCTCCACAAAAAATCGTGTAAATAGAAACAGAAACTAATTAGATTAAATTGTTTTCAACTCAAAACCACAACCTTGAGGATAATATTTGGAACCAAACATCTTTTCCTGTAATGTCGACCAGAAAAGTCTTAAATCAGAAACTTAGCGCATCCAAAATGAATTTTGCAACTAATAGTTTTTTGAACAGGCGTTTTTTAACGCACCATAAGAATTAACATTTTCTCGAAAACATGTTGAATTCCATCACGTACCAGTTTCTATAAGGACAAAGTTCAACATTTGCACGTGCACACAACGTGACTGCTCATACAAAATACAGTCGCTACTCGCTTGTAGTAATCGCTTGGGGCATACAATTAATAACCTACACATCTGCTCACATTAATTCACAGAAAGATAAACGTTTTAAATACTGTAAATTGTATATTCAGGATTGCATTAAGTTTTCTCTGTTGAACTCCATGCATCCCGGACAAGTTTCTATAAGGACAAAGTTCAACATTTTCACGGGCAGACAACGTGACTGACAAAAAAGATACCATTTCAAATAGTAATCACTTGAAACCCAGGTTTGAAACATCCAATTCATATTCCACATCACATTATTTGAAATCCGCTTGCCGTTTTTGCAATAAAGCTATACTTTCTTATTTCAGTACAAGCTCACCTATAAACGTAACCGCAGTCCACATTTTTTGGACGTCTCATCCCTCGCAGACCATTAATTGTACAATTCATGCATAGAGCACATTTTAGGCAGTATTTCCGAATAAATGCCCTTGATATTGCCATGTTAGCAAGCCAGTCGGGATTACTGCACAATTCCCAACCAATAAATCTTCAAAACGTTACACTTTTAGTGTTTGAGGCAACAATCGCGAACATCCAAGATGGCTGATTTTCAATTCATGCCAAGTGCCCTTCTCTGACCTTCAGTAATACCATTTTAGAAGCGAGAATTTGATTGGCTGACATAGTACACGGTGTACATACTAGAGACAATCTGATTGGTGTGACATAACCCAAGACATACATCCATCCATACATACATACATACATACATACTAACAAACAAACATCACAAACCAACCTTTGCGCCTGCTAATGAGCTATTTTTTTCAAAATAGCTCAAAAAAATCACTCATTTAGATCCAATTTTGCATTAGAGCAACGTGTTACTGTTTAATGAAAAACCAACTGGTACACTTACTGTCTTCGTCTGTTATGATTATGATAGGATCGCTGACATTTCCATCTCCCTTTGCAGTTGAAGCAAACACCGTGATACTGTAGTTGGTGTATTCGTTCAGACTCTTTAGTGTAGTTTGAGTTCTTGGAGTATACACAATATTGGTTTGTGGACTGCCACAGGGTAACGCCCGATAGGTAACTGTGTAACTAAGTATGATACCATATTGATCTGCTGATGGAACTTTTTGCCATTGAACCAAAATACTTGAAGAGCTTTTGTTGTGCCCCTGGACATTACCTGGAGGTGCGTTCGGTTCTGCAAATGAATATAAAATATAAGGATTCGGGGCAATTTGCACTAAGAAGAAAAAGCGATATAACATTTTAAAAAACAACGTACATACACAAGGCTGTAGCAACCTGGTCAGAAATATTATGCATTTTTCAAAAAGTAGCATCTGCATTCTTGTAGTTCGCGATTGAATGAGAGAAAAAACAATGATTCAATTATAATTGTTCAGGTTTAATTTGCGCAATTTGAAAACAAGTTTCTAGCAATCGATAAGTAATAAGAATCATTGTCTTTAGTTTCATCATAACTAAATTTTGTTTGCAAATTAAAGAAGTGGAACAAAAAATATATTTCTTGTTTGTTATGTGGTAATAACGATTTGTTTGCTAACATAAGATAACCTTTGCGGGACACAAAAAGAGCTACATGAAGAAAAGCTATTATCTTTTAAACCATGCATCGAATAGTGGATTTATTATTCGACAAATATTCTCTAATTCATAATCGCTTTTGTGTCTTCAAACCTGAAACTTATAAGGTTAATACGACAATCTACTGTGTCGGATATTTTGCGTGTTCTCTTCCCCTTATAAGGTAGAATGACGTCGCAGTCGAATACTAAAATACAATTAACACTACTTAACTTACTGCCTTCATCAGTCATTACAATGATTTCCTTGCTGGCATTTCCATCTCCCTTTAAGGTAGAGGCGAATACTGTGATGCTGTATTTGGTGTATACATTCAGACTTGTTAGAATAACTGCACTTGTTGGAGCATTTACTACTTTAATCAGTGGATTTCCACCAGGTAAGGCCTTGTAGGTAACTGTGTAACTTAGTATAACACCATTTTGATCTGCTTGTGGAACTTCATTCCACTGAACCAAAATACTGGTAGAGCTTGTGTTGTGTCCTTGAACATTAGCTGGAGAAGCGTTCGGTTCTGAAAAACAACTCATACGTAAAGATTCGAGGCATTTTTCATAAAGAAAAAGTGAACTTCTTTGCAAACAGGGTACATGGTCCGAAGTTTTTTTATACGCTTTCAAAAAGTAGCAACTGGAATAATTAATTTCTCTTACTTCTCTACAGAATTTGAGGGGGAAATGGTGTGATTATAAATGTTCATGTCGAATAAGCGCGAGCATTCAATAAGTAGTCAAAAATAGTTTCTCTATTCTCATAAAAAAATTCACGTTAATAAACTAAAGACATAGTGCTGAAAATATATCAGTTTTATTATGTGTTAATAACAATAGGTAGGCTAACATAAGGCAAACTATGCGGATTCCGAACAAAACAATGCTAGGTGAAAATAAGCCTGGGTGATAGCGGTAGCATCTCTAGATCGAGATAGGTAGCATGTAATATTGTTCGCATTTCGTATCTGTTTGTTCTCATATTTTTAACTAGTCTTGATGTGTGGTTATATATACATGTAATGCATTAAACACTAGTCAACTTACTGCCTTCATCTGTCATCACAATTATAGCCATGCTCGCATTCCCATCTCCCTTTGAAGTAGAGGCAAACACTGTGATACTGTAGTTAGTGTATTCGTTCAGGCCTTGCAATGTAGCTTGAGTTATTGGGGAATACACAACAATGGTTTGTGGACTGCCACAAGGTAACGCCCGGTAGGTAACTGTGTAACTAAGTATAATACCATTTTGATCTACTGGTGGAACATTTCTCCATTGAACAAAAATACTAGAAGAGCTGGTGTTGTGTCCATGGAAATTAGCTGGAGGTGCGTTAGGTTCTGTAAAAAGAAAACGAAATTTAAGTAAAAGATAAATATTCAATGCACTTTTCACTGAGAAGAAGTGATGTCGTCACGCAATGCTTTCAAAGTAAATAATGTGGACGCTGAGCATTCCACTCCGTAATATTTTGCCGTCCCAAGGCATCACTCCTACCATACAAAGTTTTTAAGCCTTTATGTTTGGACGCTGTTTCTATAGACGTTGGTTCGAAGTATAGTGAAACTTTCAAAACGGAGCAAATGAAATTAAAAAAAAATAATAATAATTCCTTTTACTGTATTTTGTGATAAACTGCAAGGAAAACAATGATATAAGTATAAATTATCAGGCCTCATTTGTGCAATTTAAAAAAAAATATATTCCTAGCAATCGATAACTAGTTGAAATGATTATTTGTATTCTCATTATAACTTCATGTTGGTAAATTAAAGAAATATAGAACAGAAAATAAATTATTGTCTTGTGCTGTGGTAATAACAATAGGTACGCTGACATCAGATAAACTTTGCGGAACATAAAAAAAAAAAACAGACAAAAATATGGTAGGGTGATAGCGGTAGCATATTTAGGACGAGGTAGATAGCGCATACTATTATTTGTTTGTATGTGTTTTTTTTTTGGTTATCTCTTTTTTTTGGGGGGGGGGGGTGGGGGGGTGGGGTGGGGGAGGAGGTCATATAAAATACAATAAAGACTAATCAACTTACTGCCTTCATCTGTCGTTACAATGATAGCCATGCTCGCATTTCCGTCTCCCTTTGAAGTAGAGGCAAACACTGTGACGCTGTAGTGGGTGTATACATTCAAACCTGTTAGGATAACTGCACTTGTCGGAGCAGTTACTACTTTGACCAGTGAACTACCATCAGGTAGTGCCCTATAGGTAACTGTGTAACTAAGTATAATGCCATTTTGATATGCTTGTGGAACATTTTGCCATTGAACCAAAACACTGGTAGAGCTCGTGTTGTGACCATGAACATTAGCTGGAGGAGCGTTCGGTTCTGAAAAAATATGGATAAAGCATAAAGATTCAAGGCATTGTTGACTGAGAATAAATGGTATAACTCCTTTAGAAACAGCATACATACAAAAAGGGTTAGCAACCTGATCCAATGTATTGTAAACGTTTTCGAAAACGTATTGTATTTCGTTATAGAAAGTGAGGACAACAATGATGTCATTACAAATGTTTATGGTCTATTTCCCGCAATTTCAATAAAGGTACTGCGTCGTAATCCATAGGTTGCCAGAAAAATGTTCACTATTTTCATCAAACCTGTATTGTTCTGTGGTAACAACAAAAGGATTGCATGATAGCGTAGCATCTCTACAACTACTTAGGTAGCATGTAATAGTCTTCTCTCCGTTTTTTCTTTTGTTTTTGGCTTCTCTTGTTTTCTGGTAATATAAAATACAATAAACACTATAGGTAGTAAACTTACTGCCTTCATCTGTGACAACAATAACAGCTATGCTTTCATTTCCATCACCCTTTGAAGTAGAAGCAAACACCGTGATGCTGTAGTTGGTGTATACATTAAGGCTTGTTAGGATAACTGAACTCGTCTGAGCATTCACAACTTTGTCTAGTGAACTACCATCAGGTAATGCTCTGTAGGTAACTGTGTAACTCAGTATAATACCATTTTTATCATCTACTGGAACATCCTTCCATTGAATCATAATACTAGTAGAGCTCTTACTTGATCCTTGGACATCATTTGGTGGAGCGATTGGTTCTGTTGAGCAGAAGGATAAGTTTTAAGCATAAGAATAAGATACTGTACTAGAGAGACACAAAATAAGAATCCATTGGTAAACTTACTGTCTTCGTCTGTTATGATAATGATAGGTTCGCTGACATTTCCACCTCCCTTGGAAGTTGAAGCAAACACTGTGATGCTGTAGTTGGTGTATTCGTTTAGACCTTGCAGTGTAGCTTGAGTTGTTGGAGAATAAACAACATTGGTTTGTGGTCTGCCATAAGGTAACGCCGTGTAGGTAACGGTATAACTAAGTATAATACCATTTTGATTTGCTGATGGAACTTTCTCCCATTGAACCAAAATACTGATAGAGCTTGTGTTGTGCCCCTTGACATTAGCTGGAGGAGCGTTCGGTTCTAAAAAGGGAAGCATAAAACATTAAGATTCGAGGCATTTTTCACTAAGAAGTGACAATACTTCTTTAGAAACAGTGTACATACATAAATGGTGAGCAACCTGGTCCAAAATATTGTAAACGTTTTCAAAAAGAAGTATTTGCAATAACTGCATCTTCGTTGGTCGTGATAGAGCTGGTCTAATTCGCGTAATTTCAAAAATAGATAGTTTCAACAATCAATATGATATTCTCTATTCACATCAAAACTTTATGTCATAGATACGAAAATGTATTACGTCCAGTATTATTCTGCGCTAATAACAACAGGTACGCAAAAATAAGATAAACGTACTTTGCATGAATAATGACGGTGGCATCTCTAGGATGATGAAAGTAGCAAATAAAATTGTTTGTATCCGTTTTTAACCTATTTTTAGCTTGTCTTGTTGTCTGGTAATATAAAATACAATAACATAAGTCAACTTACTGTCTTCATCTGTCATTACAATGATAGCCATGCTCGCATTTCCATCTCCCTTTGAAGTAGATGCAAACACTGTGATGCTGTAGTTGGTGTATACGTTCAGACCTTGCAGTGTAGCTTGAGGTGTTGGAGAATACACAATATTGGTTTGTGGACTGCCATAAGGTAACGCCCGATAGGTAACTGTGTAGCTTAGTATAACACCATTTTGATCTGCCACTGGAACATTGCTCCATTCAACCATAATACTAGTAGAGCTTTTTTTATATCCCTGGACATCACTTGGGGGAGCGTTCGGTTCTGTTGATCAGAAAGATAATTAAAGCATTAAAAAATGTAATCATTTGGATAATATATTGTCCTTAAGCAACGCACAATAAGAATCAGTGATTCGTTTTAATGAAAAACCAACTGGCAATGCAAACTTACTGTCTTCGTCTGTTATGATAATGATAGGTTCGCTGACGTTTCCACCTCCCTTTGCAGTTGAAGCAAACACTGTGATGCTGTAGTTGGTGTATTCATTCAGACCTTGCAGTGTTGCTTGAGTTGTTGGAGCAAACACAATATTGGTTTGTGGACTGCCACAAGGTAACGCCCTGTAGGTAACTGTGTAACTCAGTATAATACCATTTTGATCTGCTAGTGGAACATTTTCCCATTGAACCAAAATACTGGTAGAGCTTGTGTTGTGTCCCTGTACATTAGCTGGAGGAGCGTTCGGTTCTGAAAAAAGAAAATAAGACATAAATTGAGGCACTTTTCACTAAGAAGTTATTTAACTTCTTTAGGGTTATCAACCTTGTTCGAAGTGAATATTGCCAAATTTACAAGTAAGTATTAACTGCTTTTTGAAAAATATATTAAACCTAATTACTCCAGGCATTTTGAACAAAGAAGAAGAAATATAACTTCTTTAGAAACAGCGTGCATAAATAAATGGTTATCAACCTGGTCCGAATTATTGTAAACGTTTTAAAAAAGCAGTATGAGTAAACAATGAAAAAATTATCAATATTCAGGTCTAATTTGTGCATTTCCCCCAAAAAAGGTTCCTGGCAATCGATAAGTAGTTAAATTGATTTTCTCTATTCTCATCATAACTGTACTTTATGTTATAGTTAATTAAAGAAATAGGTAAGTAAAAAAGAATACTGTCTTGTTCTATGTTTTTGACAACACGTACGCTTACATTAGATAACATTTGCGGAACAAAAAGAGCTAAATGAGAATAAGCTTGGGTGATCGCGATAGCATCTCTAGAACGTAGGTAGCATGTAATATTGTTCGTATCCGTTTGTTCTTTTTTTAGTTTGTCTTTGTTTCTGGTTCTTTTTTATAGGTAATAAACGCTTTTAAATGCAATTAAAATGGACTAGCACCATTGTGCATTGCGAATTTATTGGAAAGGTATACCCCGACGCGAACTCTTACATTTGCCTCTGGACGCTACCTTTAGGTCCCTATAAATAATTGTAAGTCTTATGGTGAAAAGCATTTTGTATCTGTGCTCCTAGACCGTGGAACCATCTCCCTGACCATCTTAGACTTTGCTCTGTCATATAGTGTCGCGTAAGCGCCATTTGAAAGCCTACTTATTGCGTCAGGCTTTTACTAAATTAAGCCGTAATGAATTAAACCGACCAGCTTTTGACATCCGGTAGTGTGAAGTCTCAACACGGCGACTCGCGATTTAACACCTACTCGAAAAACACAGCGCCGCGCGCACGAGGTCAAGCTAAACTGTCAATCGAAGTTCACCCGTTGTCACGCAACGTTCGGGGTCACTCATCAGAGTAGCATTAGTGAATTGCCAATTATTATTAGACTTCACATACATGTATCTTTTAGTTTAGTTTATTTTGAATAGGTATAAGTGGCGCCTAAGAATTAACTTTATATAAGGCGCCATACAAGTGTAATTAATGCAATGATTTCCTTGCTCGCATTTCCATTTCCCTTTGAAGTAAAGGCAGACACTGTTATGCTGTAGTTGGTGTATACATTCATACGTGTTAGAATAACTGCACTTGTCGGAGCATTAACTACTTTGACCAGTGGGACTCCTTCAGGTAACGCCATGTAGGTAACTGTGAAGCCTAGTATAATATCCTCTTAATCTACTGGTGGGATATTTTCCCATTGAACCAAAATACTGTTTGAGCTTGTGTTGTGCCCCTGGACATTAGTTGGAGGAGCGTTCGGTTCTAAAAACGGAGTAAAAAACATAACGATTTGAGGTTTTGTTTACTTAAAAGAAGTGATGGTACTAGCGCTCCTTCAGAAACAGCGAACACGGTCCGATGTATTGTAAACGTTTCTTAAAAGTAGCAACAGCAAAATTTAATTCCTCGTATTTCGTCACGTAATTTAACCCTATTTATTTCATCAAAACTTCATGACGGTGACTTAAAAAATAAAACCGAAATTTAATTACTGTTTTTTTTAGGGTGATAACAACAGGAGCGCTAATATTAGATCACCTGAAACAGAATGTGATCATCGAAGCTATACAGCTGCAAATGAAGGAGTTGTAATTTGAGACTGAAAAAAAAGCAAGGCCTCGACGGGATTATAACCTACGACCTTTGCGATTTCGGTGCAAACCCATAACCGCTGAGTTACAAAGCCACATGGGAGCATGGGCAATTGTGAGTTCTATAATAACCGTAAAATTATTTATATGACTATGTGAATATAAAAATAAATTGATATGAACTGCACAGAGAGAATGCAAGAGAATGTGATCATCGCAGGAACGCGGCAACTGTCAAGGAGTTGCAATTTAAGCCTGATGACTTTCAGGCCAATTCGAAACAAAAAATGCTGGATTAAAATAAGCTGGCTTGATAAAGGAAGCATCATTCTGTAGCATGTAATATCGTTCTCTCCGATTTTTTCTCATTTTTTTAACTTGTCTTGTTGCCAGGTAATATGAAATGCAATAAACATCAGTCAACTTACTGTCTTCATCTGTCATTACAATGATAGCCATGCTCGCATTACCATCTCCCTTTGAAGTAGATGCAAAAACTGTGATGCTGTAGTTGGTGTATACGTTCAGACCTTGCAGTGTAGCTAGAGCTGTTGGAGAATACACAATATTGGTTTGTGGACTGCCATGAGGTAACGCTCGATAGGTGACTGTGTAACTTAGTATAACACCATTTTGATCAGCCACTGGAACATTGCTCCATTCAACCATAATACTAGTAGAGCTCTTTTTGTATCCCTGGACATCACTTGGGGGAGCGTTCGGTTCTGTTGATCAGAAAGATAATTAAAGTATTAAAAAATGTAATCATTTGGATAATATATTGTCCTAAAGCAACGCGCAATAAGAATCCGTGATTCTTTTTAATGAAAAACCAACTGGCAAACTTACTGTCTTCGTCTGTTACGATAATGATAGGTTCGTTGACGTTTCCACCTCCCTTTGCAGTTGAAGCAAACACCGTGATGCTGTAGTTGGTGTATTCATTCAGACCTTGCAGTGTAACTTGAGTTGTTGGAGCAAACACAATATTGGTTTGTGGACTGCCACAAGGTAACGCCCTGTAGGTAACTGTGTAAGTAAGTATAATACCATTTTGATCTGCTAGTGGAACATTTTCCCATTGAACCAAAATACTGGTAGAGCTTCTGTTGTGTCCCTGGATATTAGCTGGAGAAGCGTTCGGTTCTGAAAAAAAAGGAGGACATAAATATTTGAGGCACATTTCTCTAAGAAGTGACATAACTTCTTAAGGGTTGGCAACCTTGTTCGAAGTGAGTATTGCCATACTTTCAAAAAGTAGCAACTGCATTTAAAAAAAGTATAAAACCTAATTATTCCAGGCATTTTGAACAAAGAAGAAGAAATATAACTTCTTTAGAAACAGCGTACATACATAAATTGTTAGCAACCTGGTCCGAAGTATGGTAAACGTTTGAAAAAAAGCAGCAACTGCAAAAATAAATGGTAAAGTTTGGCGACAAACGGTTGCTATGGTAACGAGATATGACGTCATAAGTCGTCAAGCCATTTTTGAATAAAAATGCGTGATTTCCACCTTTTTTCAGTGAAAAAACATATAAAATGTTACCAAAAGCATCAAAATGTTTAATTGTATGTTATTTTGCAACTCTAGCAAACAATATTTGCAATTTCCACATTTTCCCGATAAATTTGAAGTTTTAGTAAAATCCATGATGACGGCCGTCTTGGTGGCCATTTTTGGATTACATCACGGACCCACAGCAGCGTCACAACCCATACTATTTACCTTACCTTGTAAAGCACATCGCAGGCTATCTATTAGATGTAATATAGTTCTGAAATATTGCAAGATCGCAAAAAACCAAGGGCGGGGGGTAGTTTGCATCCCCCTCCCTTGTACCACAGTGATACGTTTGCGTATACGTCCGGGGGTTAACAACACGTACGCTTACAATAGATAACTAGCTAGCTAAATGAGAATAAGCTTGGGGGTGCAATAGCATCTCTAGAACGTAGGTAGCAAGTAATATTGTTCGTATCCGTTTGTTCTTTTTTTAAGTTTGTCTTGGTTTCTAGTTATTTTTTACGCTTGGAAATTTTTGATCGAAATTCGGCCAAGTTTTTTTGATACAAATTCTCTTCGTGATTTTTTATCCTATTGGCCTCAAATGTTTCCCAATAGCAGATATTCTCATGGTCTATGCTTTGTTCTTTTTGTTTTTCTCAGTCAAGAGATATCTTTAGTTGAAATTTGCATTTGTGCTATCTTTAGTGACAAAATGGCGGGAATTTTGAAATTCAAACAATTATATCTCTTGACTGAATCAAGATATTTTAGTTATCTCTTCGGTTTTTAACTTGTTTGAGCTTGCTCTTTCAGCAGCAGCCATTAAATGTATCAAAAGGTAAAATTTGAATTTTGGCTAAATATTCGTGACGTCACTTTCCCGCCAAAAATACCGAAAACTTTACCGTTGCTATTGAAACGCTGATTTGCATAAAAAGAGCATCGGCCAAAACTTTCATCCAATCATAACATCTGGTATCAAATTTAGATTCATTGAGTTAAAGTAAGATTATGTATAAACGAATTCAAAAAGGGAAGTGTCGTTCTTTGTTTCTTTTGTTTTACGTCATCTGTCCTCCGGTACACACAGAAACAACCGAAAGACTGGTCTCACCGTGGTTTGGAATTCTGTCTCTTTCTCTTTGCTCAATTTCGTTCACCGTCGTACGCTTTTGGAAACGTGCACTTTTGTCGAATTTATATCATCCCCCAACCACTCAGATATGTCTACGCTCTCAAAAGCAAGTAACTCTTGAGTGGCAAGGACGGCCTCAAGTTCCTCGAGCTCTGTATACTGGCTCATAGCCGGAGCAAATGAGCCATCAAAACAACAACGAATAAACAAAGCTCCAAAGAAAAAAAACCATTGTTATTCGTAACATTCTACCAACATTACGGCGACATCCAAAACAAAATAACAGCGTGATTCCTAAGTGTGAATTTCTTCGCGGATATGACCATGAACGCTCGTGTCCTATGGGATATAGCGCCTCTCGCATTAGATAGAAGTGCCACTCGGGCTACGCCCTCGTGGCCTTCTATCTATGTTACGTGAAAAAGTGTTAAGTTTAACGCTGTAAAAAGTGTTAAAAATGAAACTAGACGTTTCGGCAATGCTGCCTTCATCAGTAGTAAAAATGTGTTCGTTGCTAGCGTGTGCGAAAATTCAAAAAATTCAAATTAACGCGTGCCGAAGAAAAGCGCGCGCAAGGCTAGCATACGAGAAAATTATGAAAAGCCAAAGTCTTGGTTCAAGCCATTGTGCACCAAAGTCTTGTAATTGAAAATGAACGGCATTTCTTCGCGTCTTCTCCTGTTCTGGTCACCTAGATTCGCTTTAATCACCGCTACCATCATGTCGCTGAGGTTGTGGTTTGGTCTCGTAAAATGTTCAGGCACTGGCAGCGCAACCTTCTTTTTGATCATATCCAATCGGTGTTCACGGAAGCGGTCTCCAAGACGACGGCCCGTCTCTCCAATGTAGACAATTGCAGGGCATTTACGGCATGAGATGCAGTAGACCAATTGGCTTGTGATGCACGTATAATGCCCCGAGATCTTGATGTGTCCATTTGTAGTTCTAATACTGTCACTGGGATTGATGAAAGGACAGGTTCGGCAGTCACGTCGGTTGCTTGAAAACGTACCCGCCTGACGTTGGAGATCTGATGGCAAACTGCTATGGACTAGCAAATCTTTCAGATTCTTTGCGCGTCGGAAAGCTTTTAGCGGCGGCTTGTTGAAAATAGCACTCGTGGTGTTGTCATCGCGTAAGATGGAATAGTTTCGCAGAAGGATGTTACAAACGTCGACGTTTTGGGGGTGGTATGTGGTGACCAGAGGTGGACGGTCGACGGCAGTGTCATTACCGGGAGTGATGTCAAGTAGATTGTCTCTCGCAAAATATTTTGCGGCACGTGGCTATCCTCATGACCTCATAACAAGAGCGCGCGTCCGAGCGGAAGCAAAACAAGGAGACAATCTACTTGACATCACACCCGGTAATGACACTGCCGTCGACCGCCCACCTCTGGTCATCACAACCACCCCCAAAACGTCGACGTTTGTAACATCCTTCTGCGAAACTATTCCATCTTACGCGATGACAACACCACGAGTGCTATTTTCAACAAGCCGCCGCTAAAAGCTTTCCGACGCGCAAAGAATCTGAAGGATTTGCTAGTCCATAGCAGCTTGCCATCAGATCTCCAACGTCAGGCGGGTACGTTTCCATGCAACCGACGTGACTGCCGAACCTGTCCTTTCATCAATCCCAGTGACAGTATTAGAACTACAAATGGACACATCAAGATCTCGGGACATTATACGTGCATCACAAGCCAATTGGTCTACTGCATCTCATGCCGTAAATGCCCTGCAATTGTCTACATTGGAGAGACGGGCCGTCGTCTTGGAGACCGCTTCCGTGAACACCGATTGGATGTGATCAAAAAGAAAGTTGCGCTGCCAGTGCCTGAACATTTTACGAGACCAAACCACAAACTCAGCGACATGATGGTAGCGGTGATTAAAGCGAATCTAGGTGACCAGAACAGGAGAAGACGCGAAGAAATGCGGTTCATTTTCAATTACAAGACTTTGGCGCACAATGGCTTGAACCAAGACTTTGGCTTTTCATAATTTTCTCGTATGCTAGCCTTGCGCGCGCTTTTCTTCGGCACGCGTGAATTTGAATTTTTTGAATTTTCGCACACGCTAGCAACGAACACATTTTTACTACTGATGAAGGCAGCATTGCCGAAACGTCTAGTTTCATTTTTAACACTTTTTACAGCGTTAAACTTAACACTTTTTCACGTAACTACAATTAACGCTGCGCAGGATACATATTTATTTATCGCCGTCTATCTATGCTCGAGGCACTATATCCCATAGAACACTCGCGTTCATTGTCTAACCCTTACGTAGTATTAGTGAATTGTCAATTTATTATTAGACTTCACATGCATGTATATTTTAGTTTAGTTTATTTTGAATAGCTATAAGTGGCGACTAAAAATTTCTTTATACAAGGCGCCATAGAAGTGTAATTAATACAATTGTAACTTACTGCCTTCATCAGTCATTACTATGATTTCCTTGCTCGCATTTCCATTTCCCTTTGAAGTAAAGGCAGACACTGTTATGCTGTAGTTGGTGTATACATTCAGACGTGTTAGAATAACTGCACTTGTCAGAGCATTTACTACTTTGACCAGTGCAACTCCTTCAGGTAACGCATTATAGGTAACTGTGTAGCCTAGTATAATATCCTTTTGATCGGTTGGTAGAATATTTTCCCATTGAACCAAAATACTGTTTGAGCTTGTGTTGTGCCCCTGGACATTAGTTGGAGGAGTGTTTGGTTCTAAAAAAGGAGTAAAAAACATAACGATTTGAGGTTTTGTCTACTTAAAAGAAGTAATGATACTAGCGCTCCTTCAGAAACAGCGATTCAGCGACGCGGTTCGATGTATTGTAAACGTAGCAACAGCAAAATTTAATTCCTCTTATTTCATGATATAATTTAACCCTATTTATTTCATCAAAACTTCATGCCGGTAACTTAAAAAAAAAAGTAATTACTGTTTTGTTTTAGGGTGATAACAACAGATGCGCTAACATTAGATAACCTGAAAAAGAATGTGATCGTCCAAGCTCTACAGCTGCAACTGAAGGAGTTGTAATTTGAGGCTGAAAAAAGAAAGCCTCGACGGGATTCAAAGCCATGTCGACCTTTGCGATTTCATTGCAAACGCATAACCACTGAGCTACAAAGCCACATGGGAGCTTGGGCAATTGTGAGTTCTATAGATATTTTTAATAAATACCGCGATGCAACATTTTCCGCTAATGACGTCAAACATATTCGTTTGAATTCTCTTTAGAATTCAAAAAAATACATTTGACGTCGATAACGGAATATGATGCATTCTGGTATTTATTAAAAGGGTCTATGATAACCGTGAAATGATTTATATGACAATGTGAATATGAAAATAAATTAATATGAACGACGAAGAGAGAATGTAAGAGAATGTGATCATCGCAGTTATGCGGCAACTGTCAAGGGGTTGCAATTTAAGGCTGAAGACTTTCAGGCCAATCCGAAACAAAATATGCTAGATTAAAATAAGCTGGCTTGATAAAGGAAGCATCTCTAGCATGTCAAGAATATCGTTCCCTCCGATTTTTCTCATGTTTTTAACCTGTCTTGTTGCCTGGTAATATGAAATGCTATAAACATCAGTCAACTTACTGTCTTCATCTGTGATTACAATGATAGCCATGCTCGCATTTCCATCTCCCTTTGAAGTAGAGGCAAACACTGTGATGCTGTAGTTGGTGTATACGTTCAGACCTTGCAGTTTAGCTTGCGTTGTTGGAGAATACACAATATTGGTCTGTGGACTGCCATAAGGTAACGCCCGATAGGTGACTGTGTAGCTTAGTATAATACCATTTTGATCAGCCACTGGAACATTGCTCCATTCAACCATAATACTAGTAGAGCTCTTTTTGTTTCCCTGGACATTACTTGGGGGAGCGTTCGGTTCTATTGATCGGAAAGATAAGTGTTAAAAAACACTCATTAGGATCCAATATTGTACTAGAGCAAAACACCATAAGAATCCGTGTTTCTCATATGAAGAATGATCCTCGCAGTTGTGAACGCAATTTAAGCAATGCGAAAAGAAGCCTGAAAAAAAATTCAGGACTTCAACGGGGTTCGAACCCATGACCTCGCGATACCGGTGCGATGCTCTACCAACTGAGCTATGAAGCCACTAACGTTGGGAACAGGTTAATTGTAGGTTCATATGTTCCCGTGAAAGGAGTGAATGTGAAATGATATATATGAAATAAATCATATATGGATGATTAAATGTAATCATATGAAGAATGATCCTCGCAGGTGTATCGACACCGGTATCGCGAGGTCACGGGTTCGAACCCCGTTGAAGTCCTGAATTTTTTCACTTCAGGCTTCTTTTCGCAATTGCTTAAATTGCGTTCACAACTGCGAGGATCATTCTTCATATGATTTCGTTTCCGCAGTTCATATATGATTTATTTCATATATATCATTTCACAAATCCGTGTTTCTGTTAAATAAAAAAAAAAACATCTGGCAAACTTACTGTCTTCGTCTGTTGTAATAATGATAGGTTCGCTGACGACTCCACTTCCCTTTGCAGTTGAAGCAAACACTGTGATACTGTAGTTAGTGTATTCGTTCAGACCTTGCAGTGTAGCTTGAGTTGTTGGAGAAAACACGACATTGGTTTGTGGACTGCCGCAAGGTAACTCCCGATAGGTAACTGTGTAACTAAGTATAATACCATTTTGATCTGCTGGTGGAACATTTTGCCATTGAACCAAAATACTGGTTGAGCTTGCGTTGTGTCCTTGGACATTTGCTGGAGGACCGTTCGGTTCTGGAATAGAGTATACATCAAAACGATTGTGTATTTTCGTAATTGACTTTTGTTAGCAAATTAAAGAAGTAGAACAGAAAATAACTAACTTGTTTGTTCTTTGGTAAAACGGTAAGTAAGCTAACATTAGATAACCTTTAACAAATATAGAGCAAGATGATGTAGAAAAGCTTGGCCATATGTGATAGTAGTAGTATCTCTAGAACGAATAGATATTATGTAATATTTTTTTATCCGTTTGTCCGTTTGTTCTTTTGTTGTTATTTTTTAGCTTCTAAAGGTTTCTGGTAATGTACATACACCTTATTCGATGGTTTAACAGAAAATGCGTGCGGATATTTTACGAGCAACGCAAAAATGCGAGCAATGAGTAACATATCCGACGTAATATCCGTTACATGTAAACCATCGAATAATGGATTTATTATTTAATATATATATAGTAACTTCTGTGTCTTTAAGTAATGATCCGCAAAAGAAGGAAAGTGCTAACGGCAATGCAGGATGGAATGTCAACTTATTTCGTTATTACAACTAGTGATCTCATTGGCCAAGAATCATAGACCGCTTAACACTTAACCCTATTCGGCCTAGGGGGATTGGGGGGTGGGGGGGGGGGGGACAAAGTGCCCTTGCTAACTTTCAACATTCATAACTTCTTTAATATGTATTCAAACGCCATCAAACTTTGTGAGTTTTTCTAAAATTTATCTGACAACAATTTCATATGACAATGTTATAATCACGTGACATCACGTTTCCATGGCAACAAGATGTGCCCCCACTCAAAAAACTAAAAAAACTCAAAAAAAAAGGCCAGGCTGAATCCCTAAGGTTAAGGTTAAAAGTGCTTTTTGTCTGATTTTTGAAAGGTTACAAGTAATTTTAGACCCAATTGCACAACATGCAATTTTTAAAACGAATAGTATTTGGGGAAGTTCATCAAAGAAGCAAAATTATTAGCTGTTGTCTTCTGCTATTCTGCTATTCCAAAAAAAAAAAAAAAAAACAAGGCAATTTCCATGTTCCTTTGGGCAGCACAATGCTGAAAAGAACGTGGAAATTTCCATGTTCCTTTAGGAAGCACAACGTAAAGGAACGTGGAAATGTCCATAAAATAGCCCACTTCTGAAAAAATACGTGGGCGTATTGATTGTCTTAAACCATGGTCTAAGTAAGATAGCGTTGAAATAACCAGTTAGTATCCAATGACTGTAAAAATCAGCATTACAACAGTTTCGCGACAAGCTTGCTACGCATAATCCAGTCTTTCTGCAATTAATGTTTTTCACTTTTTGTGTCAGTTTATTTTAGATATTTGTAGGTATCAATGCTGAGCTTGTTATTGCATGCTATTCAATTAAAAATCTACTAAAAGAATACAACCCAATGAAAGAGTGTCAGTCCAAAATGTTTCGATTTCATATAGTCTCTTGATTTCACACATCCACGACCCTTAACAATACTTTAACTCGATGATATTGTAATCTTCACGCGTCCCTGTACTGTTACTTTCTTGTACCCTTCAATGATTACTGCGACGAGGACGTGACGCGTACTTCCAATGCCTCGACATGAGTAGCAACTTGGGATACTTAACCCTCGGACGCACACGCAACTGTGGTACAAGGGGGTGGGGGGGGGGGGGGGGGGGGTGCGATGTTGCAATATTTCGGAAATATTTTAAATCTAATCGATAGCCCGCGATGTGCTCTACAAGATAAGGTAATTTCACTAAAAATTCAAATTTATCGGGAAAATGCAGAAATTGCAAATATTGTTTGCTAGAGTTGTAAAATAACATACAATTAAACATTTGATGCTTTTGGTAGCATTTTATATGTTTTTTTTCGCTGAAAAAAGGTGAAAAACATGCATTTTTCTTCAAAAATGGCTTGACCACATGTTACTAATGACGTCATATCTCGTTACCATAGCAACCGGTTGTCGTCAAACTTTACCAAAATGTGTCTCAAGGATAAATGATAAATGATAAATGATGTACGTCCGAGTGTTAAGCTGCACCAGTACTCGGCCAGTATACACCTGAGGACATAACACTTCCATTAGTATCTGCGGTATTATCGTTTCAGAAACATAATCCGCTGGACAGATTGATAACACAGGAAGTGAGTCCAGGTGATTGTTTTCAATAGTTATATGCTTGTTGTGTGATAATTAATGTCAGCGAGCGCGATTCCGTGACGGCGCTTTGAATAAATCAATTTACTAGATGGGTTTAGTAAGTGCCGACCTCAACAAGTTTTAAAATAATTAAATTGTGGCAGATCTCATTTCATCTACTATAAATTTCAGCTTTTGAGCTGAAAAAAAAGTAAAAAAGCAGCCCACTTTGTAGCCGTGGTCGGTAACATGTATTTTTCAAAGGGGCCGAAGACCGAAGTACACTTACAAGTAAAATTCAAACGCAGTTTCCAAACAATCTAAGGAAATTAAACGTCATTCTTGCATATAAGCGCGGTTACTGTGGGAAAAACATGTGGTTTCGATCTCACCATTTTCTCACGACTTGCTTGCTTGACGCACGGCTTTCGAGAACAGCGAGGATGGAAAAAAGAAAACTGATGAAAAACTCGAACTTTAACTAGTTTAGACTTTCTTTCCACGTATTGAACGAGTCGCATATACTTAGACCAAGGTCTTAAAAAAAAGACGTTGATCGTTTCGGTGACTTATTTAGATCAAAAACATCAAAATCACGAGTTTCCTCGCCTTTTTCTATTTAAATTCTTCGACAACCACAAAGTGATTACACTGGCAGCAAAGCACACTGTCGGCATGCAGATAAAAACTATAATCTTTGGCGCCTTTTCTTGAAGTACAGTATCCGAGTGGCGGCTTAGAATTTTAACCATGAACGCTTATCAGTATAAGCGAAAAAGCGTAATTCAGTCCTGAATTATTCTTGATCTCTCACGCAAGTATGAACCTACCTGCCATGATCTATCAAGAAAACGAAACATGATTCTTATCAATTTGCTGTTCTGACTCGAATGAGTTCAAATTTTATATTCAAGTTCCGATGAATAGGCCATTTGCACGATGACGTCATTTGACTACTACTACCAGAATCCTTTAGTTTTTTGTTTTGTAGTGCAAATTAGGGCTATTGTTATTTAAACCACACTGGGATTACAAAATTTAAATAAGAAAGGAAAAACGAAATGAATTCTGGTAGTAGTAGTCAAATGACGTCATCGTGCAAATGGCCTATTTCATTGCATTCTCAAATGCTTGTTCATTTGGCTCGGATAGTTTTATACCGGTGGATTTTCAAAACCAGTTGCTTATACACGCCGCACTATGAAAGAAATTTCCGGGAAAGTTTAAAATTTAACAGGATTTTGGTCTATTCTCTTGCCAAAAAATGCCATTTCAAGGTAATCGATTTTTGTTCCAGTTAGCGTAAACTTCGAGCTCTACGAAAGGGTTCGAGTTTAATCAATTTTGCATAACATGAATTCAACTGGATAAAATGATGACGATATATAAGTCGTGCACTTGTAAGCCGAGCGTGCAAAGGCCTAGCCGTGTGGTTTTAACGCCGTGAGAAGTTCGTGGACAATATAATAAGGGCTTTAAAAATCAGTTGAAATCATTAAATTCAAATGGATGGACTCAATACCTATTTGGTTTACTCTTTATTCAAAAGATAAATAGCATTGTAATATTTATCTAAAGGAATTTAACCGTTGCAACCCTTAAAACTGTACTTATCTATATCCTTGGTGCACTGTATTCAATTTTTCTTTATAGGTTTTTAGAAGACTTACCTTCTACTTGCAGCTTCATCTGAAAAAGCTAGGCTACGTTCATCTTCGCTCGATTCCAGGGGCTCATAAAATTCGCTAGAAATTGGGCTTGGGGTGATGGTTTTATCAGGATTATCGCCATCGCCCTTGCTACTTTGTTCAAACAGGTCACTGCTGGCTATTTCTGAACTGACATGATTCGCGGTCTCATCTGGTTCGTAGAGGTCACTTGTGACAGGACTGTTTATCGCTAGGACCCCCTTTGTTCAATCAACGTTTTGATGTTTCAGAATGATGCACTTATACAAGCACGCAAAAACGTGCATATATATTTCAGTAGATAGAAGACAGAACTTCATTAGACAGATTAGAGAATCGTCGAGGCTACAGAAAGAAAATCGTGCCTCGGGCGACCGGTCCTCGTGCCGATATCAAGTGGCATTTTGTTAGGGAAGGTGAAAAGGTTAGAACCTTTAAAAGATCAGGGCCACAGCTGCAATCACCCGAGTACAGGAATACGGATAAATGTTTCCTTTTCGGAATCTTTGAAAAACGGAAATAGTTCCATGAACAAACACACGTATGAAGACCGAATTAAGAAGTGTCGGAAGCGACTTATCTTTTCTTCTGGCATGCCAGTACAAAAAAGGTAATTGTAAGGCAAAATATTAAAGGGGCAGTATCACGCGGTTCCACGTGCGGCACTATTCATGCACCGGAATTTTGGACATATCACTGTAGGGTTTTCCGATTTAGCGGAAATAACGCGGAAACGGAAGGATTTTTTCCGAATATATATGTGATACAATTAACCATTATATTATTACAATGAAATTCAATTCGTTCTATAAGTGTCGGCACATTCACTAAAGCATGATGCTTGAAGTTATTTTTGGCGGTGAATTTGCCTGTAAAGACCTGTAAGCCCGGCGTAGCTTTTTCTCGACAGCTAGAGTTACCTTTTTGTAAACAAGACCAAACACACGAGGATTGACCGGGCACTGCTAAATTTACTGGTATTCTTAATTTCAAAAACGTACCGTTTTTGTTTTGCTTGACAGTTTGCATAACTGTATGTTGATTTCATTTTAGACATTTTAGGCTGCAGGCAATTTTAAATTGTATCATGAATTTGTAGTATTGTTTCCGTTCCCGGTTTCGCGGCTTAGGTATCTCAATACCTCTGAGGATACTGAAGAAGTCGTTGCAGTCAGAGCTTTGCAGGGATGCAGATTTCTATCATATACTCGGTCGGCATTCCGAACGTTTTTTGACTGTGGAAATAATAATTTTAATCTGGATAAGTTGTCGGTTTAGGAACTGATGCCTTGTTTTCTCGAGAGAGCGCTACTAAGGTTTTTATCTATCTGTGGTCTGGTACTTGACAATGTTCTCACGGGGCAAGATAATCAAGGTGAACGTATGAAGGTTAAATCAACTCCGTCGGAGTCGAAAGGACAGTTGCATGAAAAAAAAATCTTTTACGTGCAGGCTCAGCCTCACCGGGATGTGATTATTCAAGTCTCCTTTGTTAGAATGGCACAATGGAATTCAGAGTACATGTAGGAACGCTAGGAAGTAGCATTGTGTGTTCGTATACAAATGTGTACCGTATGCAAATTGCCAGGAAGTTGAAGCATAGCACGTGCAGTTCGTGCTGAAAACAAAAGAAATTGAAAAAATCCGTTGCGTAAGAAAGAAATTAGCATACGAAAAAAACAGCTTTTGTCTCATACGAGCTCTGGCTCAAGGAGTCAACATTGCTTGTTGTTGTCGTACGTTTTGAGAGCCGAAAATTCTGAAGATGAAAAGAGGAACCTGCCAAACAGAGCTATTCTAAAGACAACTCGCTTAGTAAGTGGTGTATGATTTTTGCTGTTTAGCGACAGAGAATTCCTGCGATGAACTCACGTGGTTTCAGCTGAACGCAAAAATTCAACACTTGGATACTGGTTACATTATAGTCGCTTCACTTTTGTTTAGTTACGTTCCTTGTTGATATTTGCCGTTCAATGACTACTGAAAAGGGACATTAACGTTAATTTTACGCAAAAGTAAATCCACTGTGTAATGCAATCGAATTAGGCCCGGTTCAAATGTACCGAATCTAATGTAAATGAGCAAGAACAACGCAGTTTTCTCATTTGCATTAGATGCGGCACATGTGAAGTTCAAAGTTTGTTGAAAGAATATTAAAGATTCAGTCACCATTTGTTGTGTCAGTTGAGATTTTGATAATTAATATTAATACGTCAGGTGCAGTGACTTTATATCTAATAAAACACCACATACTAATCGCGTTCGAAGATCGTGTTGGTAGTCCTGTGATTTATGTGCAGTAAAATCTGAGATTTTTTGGTAGACGGTCTTCCAAATAACCGCCCTATCGTTTTTTTCAGGGGCTCATTTCCGCCGGAAATTCCTTCGAACGCGTCTCCATAAGCTGTGATTACTGCTAGTTTATATGAATGTTTTCATCAGATATAAAGCCAGTGCACGTGACGTATTGTCGATCTGTTAGGTTTGTGGGCTTTAATTTTTTTGAAATTGCGACAACCTATTGTATTTGCTTTAGAAAGTCTTTTCACTTGTCAAATATCTCAACAGATAATAGACAATGAATAACTGAAAATGCATTGTGCAAAATGACCCAACACCACATTTTTATCGTCAATTAGCTAGCAAGGCGGAAAAAGTCTTTCCGTTTCCGCTAAATCGGAAAACCCTTGTTAAAAGTGATTTGTTCTTTCTTCCGGCTATCAAAACGGATTTTTTGATTCAACAAATACCTACACTTCTCGACGGCCTTTTTGAATTTGCCGAATCTAACTTGAAAACGTCGGCCCAGTTTTCAAGTTTGGCCCTCATGATACTGCCCCTTTAAAGAACGTTGATCGAACTTCTCACGCGATTAGTAGTTGTCATCGATAAATGTATCGGTGTGGGCTAAACCTTTCCAATTTTGTCCAGGTGATTTATGTATACCTAACTCATGGTATGAAAACAAACAGACATAATAAATCAGTGAAAGGTTTCGGCAATTCAGGTTTTATTGTAAATATTGCTTTTTGGTCTCTAAATTATAGCCGATTTTAAAATTGAATTGTATCTTTTATTTTCCTTATAGCTAATCAAATAATCATACCTTTTTATACATTTATTAGAATTATTTTTGGGGGTCGAAAAATATATCTTTTATTTCTTTTCAACAAAAATAACATAGGTCATTTTAATCTCTTGTCAACAGACGAAAGTTGAAATTTCGTGCCTTTTGAATCTCTCTGCCAGCAAGTGAAAGTTGAAATTTGGAACTTTTATTTTAATCTCTGTGCCAACAAGTGAAAGTTGAAATTTGGTACCTTTTTTAATCTCTGTGCCAACAAGTGAAAGTTGAAATTTGGTACCTTTTTTAATCTCTCTGTCAACAAGTGAAAGTTGAAATTTGGTACCTTTTTTTAATCTCTGTGCCAACAAGTGAAAATTGAAATTTGGTGCCTTTGATTGACTGCGGTGTAGATAATTAGAAGTGCAGACAGTTACCGGAACCTTTCCACCTTTTGTTAAACTGTCCTGATTGACAGGTGTCAATCGTTTTAAGTTTAATAGATGTCATTTGTCTGCCGGTGGACTCCCTAGCCGCCTCGTTTGAAATATATTGTTAACCGGCCATGGAGTATTTTGAAAGCAATACTGAAATTATTAGAAATCTAGTTAAAGCCAACAAAACACACAAGCGGATTAGCAATTTATTCAAACAAACGTTCCCACATGTTACAAGGGGCTTTTCAGAAAGAAATTTAAGGCTGTTTTGTTCAAAACAAGGAATAAGAAGAAGGTGTGAAACGGAAGTAGACGCCA
Source organism: Cladopsammia gracilis (assembly GCA_022457155.1). Taxonomy (NCBI): domain Eukaryota; kingdom Metazoa; phylum Cnidaria; class Anthozoa; order Scleractinia; family Dendrophylliidae; genus Cladopsammia; species Cladopsammia gracilis. The sequence continues at coordinate 470,896 of JAJGOT010000136.1, forward strand.
TTATTCAAGAATGCGTAAGCGAGGTAAAGCTCAAGGCTTATCTTGAGCCTGGGCAAGTTCTCGGAATGATTTCCTTCGGCGATCCGCAAAACTAAAACTACCGCAGAAAAAAACCCCCGCAAAATTTTCCGCTGCAGAAATATACTCCCGCAGAAAAATTAGAACTTTTTAACAGTGAACATATTGCTCTCTGATGCTCTCATAACTCTGAGGCGACCGACACAACAGTCATCTGTATTCCCGATTCAACTCCAGACACGTCCTCAAAAGAACCAGAATGTTATCATAACCGACTAATACGTTTTTTCAAGAACGTACAATAATTCACGCAGGTTTCCTCGTTATTGACGCATCAGCTGTCTACACTCCCATAACCAATGGCAATGGGGAAAGTTTGTTGAAAAAAGAACTGATTAAATTTCGACTTTTACTTGTTGGCAGAGAGATTAAAAAAAGGTACCAAATTTCAACTTTCACTTGTTGGCAGAGAGATTAGAATGACCTATGTTACTTTCGGTGAAAAGAAATAAAAGGTATGTTTTTCGACCCCGAAAAGTAATTCTGATAAATGTATAAAAAGGCATGATTATTTGATTAGCTATAAGGAAAACAAAAGATGCAATTTTAAAATCGGCCATAATTTAGAGACCAAAAAGCAATGTTTAAAATAAAACCTGGATTGCCGAAACCTTTCACTGATTACAAGAATATGAATATATGAAAATAATATACTATGTGAACTGCGGATAAGCATGAGTGACATTTATGATCCTCGCAGTGTGCTCTCAACTTAAGGTCCTTAAGCAGTTGAAGAAGCAACCTGAAAAAAATTCAGGCTTGAACGGGATTCGAACCCATGACCTTGCGATACCGGCGCAATGCTCTGTCCACGGCAAAGAAATGTACCAAAATGTAAAACGCAAGTGCAGAGGCATTGTTTTCGCTCATTAAAACCTATTGTTTTGTGCCGTTCTCGCTGCCGTCGCCGTTGTGGTTGCTCAAATTTTCCTATTTGGGAGCTTACGCAACCATGACGGCGACGGCAAAGGGAGTTTAAAATAGCGCGATTCCTTTTTTCAAGTGACGTTTTCTTTGGCGTTGCCATCCTCGTTGCGTAAGCTCCCTATTGTTGTTTGCATGTAAGCTTGCAATTGAACAGTCTGTAACCATGAAAACCCGGTTCTAATTCACAACGTCACAAATGTTTCCGGTCACCCAAACTTGCGAATTTCAGATCGCAAGTCATCACAAGCCAATTCAATGATTTAATGCATTTAATTAAATTGTGGCCAAACATGGTTGCAAGTTGACACACGTTTCCAATTTTAATTGACTTTGACAGGGCAAGAATCACAGTAGAACCCCGCTATCTAGAACCAATAGGGAAAGCACAAAACTATTCCTGCCAGTAAACGATAATTCAATTTCTCGGAGGTAAGATTACTGTCAATAATAAGGTAATTATAATGCAGAGGAGTTGAAATTTTCAAGATTCCGTTGTTTCTAATATACCGTATTTTCTCGATTAAACGCCGGGCCCCGAATAACCGCCGGGTATAATAAAGGAAGTTGTAAGTAAACCCCTCAAACGTTTATTTGTGATATAATAAACCTAAGATTTAAGGGCAAGGTACACGGCTGCCAAGAAAAACGAATAATAACCCTTTCTTTAAAAACGGTGCGCGAGAAAAAACTGCTGATTCAAAGAAACGCCAGGTCCACTAGGCCACGTTTTAAATAAACGTCGGGGGCGTTTAACTGAGGAAATACGGTAGCTTCGTTAATCACCTTAACCTTTTCACTCCCAGAGTCAATTACGAAGATATGTAGTGTAGTATAGTTCTAACTATAAAAAATAGTTCTAACTTTCGAGTTTGTTGACAAAATCCTTTGGTGTGGCCATTCAAATGAAACCCTTTTTCGGCAGTACGTTTGCATACGTGCATTTGTTTTTTAGTATTCTACAAAATGAAATTTCGAATTTTTCTTAAAGTTCTATTTTTGGCACTCTTGGGCATTTAACCCTCTAAGCCCTAATATCAAAATTTAAATTCTAATTTCTTGTCCCTATACATTTCGAGTAGAAGAAGTGGGGAGACATTGTTTTGATACCAAGACAATTCATCGTGTGTGATCATGTTCTTAATTCTCGTGATCTTTTTGATTGACAAGGCATTGTTGCTACAAGGAGAAATTTGATGCTGATCACTCTTAGGGCTTAAAGGGTTATAGGTTAAATCTTCAAAACCTACCATCCTCAAATGTCCGCACGGGGCCAACAGAATCACTCATATCTCCACCACCAGCCTTAGTGAAAGCTTGGACTTGAATAGTGTACTCGGTGAAGGGAACCAATGACTTGATGAGCAACCATGTGATATTGGACAGTAATGACTGGTTCATAGGACGTGTGCTGTTGTCGAAGTACGCCTCCGTTCGGTCATAATAAACAATGTACTTTACTAGTTTTCCATTGGTAATGGCGGGAACCGTCCAAGTAATAAATATCGACCTTGAGCTGATCACGATAGGTTTCAAAAACCACGGAGCACCAGGCTCTACAAGTATGCAGATAAATAATCATTAGAATAAAAAAAGTATTATAATTGTTTATTTATTGTTACGATGTTTGCTCCGTAGCACTTAGTATACATGATTAGTGGCAGAATTATAATAAGTAAAGGAGATTTCTTGGCCTAAAAAGCTATTTAACCCTTTCTCTCCCAGAGTCAATTGTTCTAACTTTTGAGTCTGTCGACGAAATGCTTAGGTGTGACTATGCAAAATAAAGGGGGTTAAAAACATATGATTGGGAATTAGCACCTCATTCCTATATGTTAGTAATCAAAATGACATTTTCAAATAGAAATGAAGGGTTAGGTTGTGTACAGGGTTCTTAGGGTTGGACTCAGGGGTTGAGGGAGGATGGGGCGAGCAAGAGCAATAAAGCTTCATTGCAGTAACCTCTAAATATCATAAGTATAGCGGAGCTCGAACAGGCCGAAGGCCAGCTCGCGGAGCTCCATACTCATAGTACCATTCCGTCATTTTTCCTGGTCATGGCTAGCCGAATGTTTTTCGGGCGCATACGACGTCGTACAGGGTTAGGTCGCGGTGCGTACGACGTCGCGCAGGGCTAGCTCGCCGGCGTGCACGACGTCGCCAACATATATGCATGCGCGTACGATACGACGTCGCGCAAGTGCTTGGTTTTCAAAACCGTAGTTTCGCCTTATCGAAGTAATAACATGCATTCACTGAAAATATTAAAAATGGGAATAGAAAATCTTGCTTCGAGGAACTTCATATGTTTTTATCAATGCCGCGCGATATTTCTTCTTCGGACGTTAGAACCGAAGAAGCGGAGTTTTAAAGAATTCCCAAGCAGCCGAGGGACTTAAAGTTAAACGAAATTACATTAAACGAATTTGTGTGAATTTTGTGGGAATTTGTGTTGATATTAATCTGTGATTGACGTTTTCTTTGTTTTCTCGTTAGTTTTGGAGAAATATTTATAAAACGTGCTGCAAATTCAGTCGTATTGATATCTTGAATTTCATTTGAGGACAGCTCCTAGATATAGAAGCGCTAATGGCGCGCACGCGTTTTGCTTTTAAACATAAACTAATATATACTAGAACAAAAATTTTCAAAAGAAGAGTTCGTTGTCCATTTTTGTGTGTTTGTTCATTCATTGCATAGGTTGAAAAGAGATTTTATGTAAACAAAACAAGACTTTGATTTAATAGTTCTAACTTCACTCGAATATGTATTTTTAGCAATTTTGATTTCCAAATCAGTTTCTCGGGCAATTTTCGATACGCAACAGATGTATTTTATTCAGACATTAGTCGTACTAGTTATTCTAGACAGAAAACAAGTTGTTTTTGTGAACTTTTGTACGGTGTAAATGTACTGTGCAGACGGTCGTCAATCTTAATTCTTGTGCGTCCGACCTTTCACCTTAGTTAAGCTTATCATCAGCTTTCTGTTCAGAGAGCTTCGCTGTTAGGCTCAGCCCATCTATATATATTATTGGGATTATTTTAGTTTAGGAGTGGACACAAAATGTAATTTTCGCACCATGCGTCCAGGCCTTCAGAATATAACTGTAAGTAAGTAAGTAAGTAAGTAAGTAAGTAAGTAAGTAAGTAAGTAAGTAAGTAAATAAGTACGTAGGTAAACATTCAAGTATGCAATTAATGAATTGAATTAACGAATTAAGTGAGTAAGTGAGTAACTAAGTAAGCATATCGGCAAGTAAGCGCGTTTGCACTAACTGAGATACCTATGAAGGCAATTCGCCTTAGGAGCAATAAAAAAATCACCGGTTGCTTTGAGACGACAATAACAAATGACACAGTACCTGCTTCCAAGGTCGTGGTGTTGACCACTACACGATCGCTTGTACCCAACTGGTTCGTAGCTGTTACCGAGAAGTTGTAAAACGTAGCTGGAGTCAAATACAACACCTTGAATTGCGTCTTGATTGAGCTCACATTATAAGACAGGGTGCCATTAGCAATATTGTGTGTTACAGTGAAGAATATCACAGGAGAGTTTCCGTCAAATAACACCTTCCACGTTAACACCACTGAACGTGAAGAAATTTGCACAACTTGGGCCTCCAGCCGGTCTGGTTTTTCTATAAGAAAAACAAAAAGAATCGATGTATAGACCATTTCGAGTGGAAGCCTGGGGCGAGTGATCGCACATTAAACTATGGAACTTTTTTTTTTGAAAAGTTATTAATAATTTTGAGAACAGTTTCGTTGAATTTGCCAAGCTAAAAACACTGGGGACACACCGCAAGGGTTGATGCCTTTTCGAACCAACAGTCCAATGCGCAGTCACTTTTGCCCAAGGCTGACACTGTTTTTCCAAAGTGGTCAATGGGAGAGCAACCGAAGAGCCCTGGAGAGGAACACCTTATTGTGGTACGGTGCATTATACTACGCAAGTGGAGCAGGATAATGTAGCGGTCCACCGCGGTCAAACGTCCGAGGCGTTTTTCGATTTATTTGGTGGGATTTTATTTAATATCAAATGGAAATATGGGCAAGGATGTATACACAAAATAGTTGACGTTACTATCTTTTAATTTTTCTCAAAATGATGAGCTATTTTTCGTTAAAAAATGACCAAAACTCTTTGCGCCTGGTCAAAATTATGTTGGCAAATGGCGCCGACAATTTTGCCGTTCACAGTTTTTAAACGCTTGGAACTTTTTTTGGTAAACTTTCAGTGTATTGGCAATATCAAACATGAAACAGTGAAAATGACAACGTTAACTTTTAAGTACTTTGCTTGACTTTTGCAAATTTCTCTCGTTTGAACGCGGTTAAATGTAGCGGTGGGAGGTGAATGGCCTGCGTTCGAATCCCAGACTCAAGTGTTTTTTTTTTTATTTTTCTCATCCCTCCTCAAAACAAACACTGCTAAATTCCACTTTGGCATGGAGTCCAAGAGCCACAGATTTGTCAGTCACATGGCCGTTAACTGCCACCATTTTTAACTCGTGAATACGCGAAGCGTTGGATGAGTTACAGTAGTTGGAGAAAAAATCAACTCGGTCGGTCGGTCGGACAATGGGTTGTTAACATGGAGTTCGCGATATGTAATGGTAATTACCCATGGGGGGGGGGGGGGGGTGGGGGGGGGGGGGGAAGCTGAAGGGAGGGTGGAAGGTTGGACCCAAGGGGCGGGGGTATGCTGTTCTGTGCAAGGTGAATATAACCTTTTAAGACTTGCAAAATATGATCAAACAAATTGAAGCTACCAATACCAGTACGTTCTTGCGATGCGGAACGTTTTATCACTTAATTAATGTTTTGAGACGTTTGTTAATTTTCCACGTTGGTACTTTGAGAAACTATTCGTCTTCAGAATAACTTACCAAGCACAGTAAGATTGGCTGATTTTAATGTTGATGCCACGGAATTGTTAGCTTTGCAGATGTACACCCCTGTGTCTTCCCGTTTTGCTTGATTAATCGTCAAGGAAGTGGAAACCAGGATCATGCCCTCGTCTTTTTCATCAGTTATCCCTTCTTCTTCTGAACCAATCAAGTTCACATTGTCTTTTATCCATACAAGCGACGGCAAAGGGAATCCTCTCACAGTACAGTTCAAAATTACTCGGAAGCCAAGTTTCTCTTTCACTGATGCCGGACGAAGTAAAATATCCGGCGGGACTGCAATATAAAACAATATGTAGCTGTAACTGAGCAGAGTAAAATTTTCAGTAAGTTCACACTGTATCGTTAACAATTCGTCAAGTTTGAACAATACAGGAATGCTTGTTTCGCGTTTTCTCGGTTCTTCCGTTGTTTTCGTGTGTGTTGCTACGACCATAGACAACACACTTTAAAAGAACCATTTTTAACCCGTGAATATACGCGCATGCGTAATGAACGGGTTATCGGTAACGGAGACTGATATGCAAATGAGTCACTCACTCGCTCACTCCTTCCATCAGCTGTAAACTTAGTGACGTAATGCTTTGTTACGAATGCGTTTTGTAACAAGAACAGCGTGAATCCAGCGATAACAATAACTAAATTGGTGTAAACGAATATAAACAACAATAAGCTTAAAGATGTTTCGCATTTGGAGTCTTAAATGCAACGTTAAAATCGATCTAAAAGGAATTTTCAATTGAGACATGCGTTTTGATGGTTATCTACCTTCAAGTAATAAAATTTATCCAATCTAAGTAAGTTGGTCGCGGTGGTCGAGTGGTGTAAAGCACGGACTTACAGCCGAACGGCCCAGGTTCGAATCCCACTCGGGCCGTTCATTTTTTTTTTTCGTTTTTTTTTTCTTTCTTCTTCGGACTGAACATCATGAATGTGATGTACTGTATTTTTATTTTTTGCGTTTGTCAAAAATCTTTACGTTTAATTTAAAATATATATTGAACCGTGACAGAGTGAAAACATAAGCTTACCGCATTGCGTTACGCGTTACGCGTTACGCATTTCAAATTCACGGGTTGGCTCTAAGGAGCCTTTGATTATTCTTCCTAAAGGCAAACAAACAAAAAAAAAAAACGCAAACCGAGAAACCGCGAAACTGGCGTTCCTTAGTTGACGTCACAGCCATTTTTAACCAGTCTTTCTTCTTGCGCGGTATTGTATCCACCATAAGTGAAATTTCACGTTTTTAGACGGTAAAAGACGGAGAAGAAACAATTGATATCCAAAAACGTTTTTCCATTTTCTTATCGCAACACCATGTAGATTCAATCAAACAAATTGAAAAAGGCCCGTCATATACACGTTAAGAACAATTACGCATACCATTTTGAAGCGAGGAGTATTGCTAGTCCATCCCCGGATAGGAAGATAGTCCATGGAAAGGCTACCCGTTTATATAACTAAGTAGCGAGAGACAATGTGGATTACGGTATCCTTTCGAACAAAACTCGGCGATGATAGGGTCAGGCTCTTGCTGGAAACCGGCCGTCATATCACAAGCCTGAAGCGTTAGGCATATGGTAAAAAGTTACTTACCATAAACGATGAGGCGTCCTGTGCTGTTAGCAATTCCCCTGTAGTTTGCAAAGGAACAAGTGTACACTCCGCGATCATCATATTTCACTTTCTGTATGGTTAGTGTTGTTACTCTTTCAAAATATCCTTTTGTTGTTATTTTAACGCGTTCACCGTTGACGACGACCTCGTCATCTTTGAACCATGATACGTCAGGTGCTGGAATGGATTCTCCGGCACATGATAGGAACGAAATGTTGTCTTCAATTTGGGTTGTTATTTTAGGGAAAGTTTTAAGCAATAAAGGCCGTGCTGCAATCAAAAAGAATAAACCTTAGAGTTCAGCCATTTGATTCCAGGGGTATATAGTAGAAAATTGATCGAAAGGGACGAGATCAAAACAGTCATGGATTTTGAGTCACTTATCTTTTATCTGTTTTGCATTACCTACCCTTGGGTTTCTATAACAAACACCGAAGGGGCAAAATGCCCATATGATGATCAATGATATATATATAGTGTTTTCACTCACGTGACTGGCGGCCATATTGGAGTGCTAAAACAATAGGAAATAAGAATAGAGATAAAGTGCCGTAGGATTCGTTTAGGCTTGGTTCCTACTAGCGACATAACGATCATACATAATCATAATCATACACATACTCATAATCATAACGTTGTTATGATCTAGTGGAAACACGTACGTTCAACGAAGCAGTCGACTTTAAATTCTTTTCTCGTTTGTTTTGAACACGGTGCTAAAAAAAATGGCTGCTATACAAACCTACGCATAAATTGCAGCAATGATGGGCTTTCTCGCATCAACTAGATTTAATCAGGAGTTATTTCGCCATCACATCATCATAATACACTGTGTTTAAAGTCAGTCAAAGATTTACTTTGACATATCGGGAAACTTTCCACGAGGCTTGCAAGACGCTCATCAAAATTCGACGCCATCTTGGAACAGCATGAACTGCAAATTACTTGAACTAGGACATTCATTGGCCAAAATACAACGAATGAACATACGTCATTATGATTACGACTATGAGCGCTAGATTTACGTTCCCATTACGACATAAGCATAATCACAGACATAATCATAATCATAATCGTGTGAACCCTAAAAGTAACCTCTCCAGATTTTAGCATTCATAACTAAAGGTATTTGGCTGGTTCTTACCGTGAACTGAGAGATTGCTTGATGTAGAAGCATTGCCAGCAGCGTTGATGGCCCAGCAGATGTACTCCCCATCATCTCTGGAATTCACATTCGTCAGTTGTAATGTCTTATTGGAATTCTTAAATGTTGCGTTTGGAATGAAACGAGAGCCATCTTTGGTCCAATGAAAGCGAGGCGATGGATCTCCGCTTGCAGAGCAGGACAGTGTCACCGTGTCACCTCGAACAGCAACCACCGACTCATTCAAGACTTTTGTGATCTGTGGTGGGACTGGTAAAAACACAGTGTTTTCTTTATTACTTTTTACCTCAATGTCACGTATATAAGTATTGCTTCGACAAGCCGACAACTAATGAACCAGTTTAGTTAACCATCACTATACTGACAAATGTAGTATAAGAATGAATCATATATGAACTGCGGATAGAGAATGTAATTATCCTCGAAGTTCTGTTTGCAATTTAAGCAAAAAGCCGGAAAAAAATTCAAGGATGCAACCGGATTTGAACCCATGACCTGTTGCTACCAATGTGTGCGGCTTCATTAAGCTCAGTTGGTTAGAGCACGGCATCCTTATTAACACGGAGGTCATTGGTTCAAATCCCGTTGAAACCCTGGATTTTTTCAGGCCACTTTGCAATTCCTTAAATTGCAAACACAACTGCGAAGATCACTTATTCACTTTACAATCACTTTTAACTAAACCTGAAAGGAAGTGTTTTTGGCCGTGGATGGCCAGAATGGGAATTGGACATGGTTTGCTCTTTGATAAATCACTTCATATTCCTTTCTCGATGATATGCTCTAGAAGCATTTAGTGTATAAACAAAGGCACTTAGTTGAATATTTACAGTTTTGGCCGAAAACCTTTTAAACTTACAGTTGGGACATCTGCTAAACAAAGAGCACCACGAGTAAATATGTAATTAAACACGTTCAATGAACATTTCTAAGACTTTGATCTTTCTTGCTTTAGAGAAGCGGTCATGACATGTTATTCGAAGAGCACCCACCTTGTGTAGGACTGTGAGTACGGCGGCTTTTTTCAGTGCTATTTAGCTTTCTTATTATTCATAATATATATATATATATATATATATATATATATATATATATATATATATATATATATATTGTATTCACCTTTTAAATTTGTATTTTTATTAGCAATCCATTGTTACATCCTCTTATATAGTTGGAATTTCTCTCAATGCAACGCGCGCGTTCATTGGTTGATTCACAGTCACATAACATCGAACAAACAAACTGTTTCCGCCACTGTCTATAAGCGGGCAACATTTGCGAAAGCGGGCAACATTTTCACCGTTGCCCTCTAGCGCACGTGATCATACCGTGACAAAAGGTGGCATGATTATGATGCGATTGATGTTTACCTCGAGTGTTCGGCGAATTTTTCAAACTGTGTTGTGTTGTGCTTTTGTGTTGCTATGTAAGAAATCACTTAAAGACTGATTGCTCGGGAAACAGTAAATCTTTTTTCCCTCGAATCTCGAGATTCTCGGGAAACAAAATTCACTGTTTCCCTCGGGACCAGTCGTTAAATGTTTATTGTATCATTCACATAACTCACTGTTAATAGTCAGGACAACATCAGTGGTTGTAACACCCGCTCTGCTACTAGCCGTACAAGAGTAAGTTCCCTCATAAGCGTTGTTGTTTCTCACGGACGGGATGGTAAGATTTCCATTAAGCACGGTTGAATAAGGAGGTAGATTGCGACCTTTGAAGTTCCAGGTCACCAGTGGCTCAGGGACACCTGACGCCGCACACATGAAGGTAACAGTCATTCCTTCATTTACAATCCTACTGCATGGCACGATAACAAACTCTGGCTTAACTGAACAAAAAAAGAGTAAAGATTAAGGTACCAGGAGTTATTACGCAGGTAATACCAAAAGCCTTTTACATACTTTTAGATACATAAAAGAATAAATGAATATACCGTGTTTAAATAAAGTTTAAATAAAATAAATAAATAAATAAAAAATAAACATGTTTGTTTCCAGCAAAAAGGTTTATTATGGTTCCTTAGATTCCTAAAGCAAATAAACGTTACAGCGCATTGACCAAGTGAATTTGCCACCCACTGGTGAAACTCGTTCAGCAGTTCACGTATTCACAAGTTAAAAAGGAGCCCTAAACATCTTTGGCATCGAACTTTACTACTGCTACCTCACTGTTGGAAAACTTCACCATAGAGTCCTGAACTGTAACGTCCAAAAATATTTAAATGTGTGAAATGATGGGATTTGACGAAACATTCGGGATCGCGAGCGTAATGGAAAAAAATTCCTATATGCCAAAAGTCATACGGCCCCATACAAACCCTTTTAAATTTGACTTGGTTTCAACCGTTTGGAACTATCAGGCAGAATTAGAAGGATTTGTATGGAGTCATCTGTCTATGGAAGTACCAGTACCTCTCCCCCATATTGCAAAATGATGCTGATATTTGGCAAAATATCTCATCAAATCACATAATTTCATAAATTTAGTTGTTATGACGTCATCACTTTAGCCGGTACCTATGTATGCAAATGAACGAGGAGAAGCATAGACTGTACTACCACTCCATACTTACAAATCACTTCTACACTTGTCGATGCATGGTTCTCCCCAACTCCATTCACAGATGTACATGTGTAGTTTCCTGATTCGTTGTACGTCACCCCACCGATGCGCAGATACAGGTCACTAGTCACATTCTCCATCGGGTGTTGAATATCACTAAAAAGCTTTTGTTCTACACTGTTCTTCCCTGGTACATCCGCAATTGGAATCTTTTTCGTTTGCTTCTTCCACCAAACGGCCGGTACTGGGTAACCATTTCCACTGCAAGTGATGATAACGTCTTGCTGTCCTTTCTGGAGAATGAGGGTTTTGTGTCCACCGACGAATACGTTTGGTTCGACTAAAACAAAGACAGGTAGTTTTATTCACTTACACAAAAGGTAAATAGGTCGTTTATGTCGCTTATTATTTTCCCACTTAGCACCTATTCTAGATTGGTTTTCACAGACAGTTACCTTTTTCAAACTCATTCATTTATCATGAAGAAAAAAACAAACAGTTCACTACCGTCTAGGAGCTTTGGATCTGTAATACATACATGTCTTTCCATAGAAATCGGTGAACGTTTGTTTTTGATTTCTCCAAGAATGTTTAATGGTTTAAGAAGCTATATCGAACACTCGAAAGGATGTTTCCTCCCGTATCCAAATACCCCAAAGTCGGTTTAAAAAACTCGACCTGTTTTTTTTTTTTTTAACCAGATTCCGGTGTTTGGAAATCCTGATGAAACACTCTTTTGATCTTGTTGGTTTTGATAAATCGCTTGACAAGTGGTTGGCTAAGCTTTAGGCAAACAGTATTTCAGGCCAATTTAAAATGCCTTCATGTATTATCTAAAAGTTACAGTTTTATCTTGTTGTTGAAACCATGGCGGATTCCGTAATTTGACAACCATAAAATACACTGATAACTGACGAAAAATACAGAAAATGCCAAACACGATAAAGGGTACGAATTCCGCGCAAAAGCAAAGGATGTAATACATTATAAATTTTAGCGAGGACGCCAGACAACTCAACGAGTAACTGAAAAACGTTCTTCGAAAAGGAATAGTCATGAAGAGTATTGAAGAGATTTGGGGGATTTTTAGGTTGAAAGTCAGCTAGAGAGGTAAGTTTCACGTATGGATCATTTTGGAATTGTTTTAATTTTTTGGAGCAATAAACTTGATTTTTTTTTCCATTCTTCATCAATCATATTTCCCGGTTTGGAAATAATATTTATATCAATATACATCATTTCATTTTGGTCGCGATGACTATAAGATGGGATTGTTAAAGGCATACCTTGTACTTTAACAATCGATTTAGAATTGCCAACTCCAGCTCTGCTACTTGCGTTGCACTCGTAAAGGCCTTCATCGCTTATCTGAACAGAACCTATCACCATTCTGGAATTCTTTTGTGAGAACTTTGCATATGGAATGGTGCTGTTTCCGTCCTTGGCCCAATGAACAGTAGGGTATGGGTCTCCATTGGCGGAGCAAGTCATATTTAACATCTGGCCCCTCAGCAGTGTCACATTTTTCAGTGGCGTTAGAATGGAAGGGACCACTGTAACATAACAAAAAAGTAAATTAAACATGTTCGTGATTACAGCTATACTTGTCTTAAGATCGTAGGTTCTGTTTATCTAACATCAGGGATTTGAGATTTGATGAAACACTCTTCCGCGTAAATGAAATAATGACATCAAAAGTACACGGATCTGGCTTGTTTCGTTTATATTTTGGTGTTTATTAGTGTAATACCATTAATTGCGAAATTGGTTATAGTGTCTCATATCTTTTTGAAAGCGTGGAATCTCAAAACGTGTATATCCCCTAACTAGTAACTTGATAAGATATTTTATGAAGTTAGCTCAATAATTTGTTGTAAATACCTCAAATAGTAATATGCATGTAGACTAGTGTAATAAATTATCGTACTCAAAATTGCAGTTTGTAGATAAGTCCACATTAATATATATGGTTAAATTCAACAATTTTTAATGAATTATTATTTCTTACCTGATGTTAGACAACAATCCATGTAAGAGCGTAAAAAAATACGCGGTCAGTTATTTTCAAACAAGGAAATGTTATCCAAAGGATGTCACACGTAGTATAATGGGCAGTTATATTAAATACTATGAAGGTCAACGACATTAATCGGTCTAATTAAAGAGGCTATGTCACCAATTTTAACTTCACTTTCAAAAGCCACAAAACCTATTTGTATCAAAGGAAACCTTAAAACAATGGTCCAGTTTTGTTAAGAATACCGATAGAAATGCACTGAAACTTTAAACAACTGGCTACGGTTTCTGGTGACCAGGATGGAAATGGATAACAACTTGAAACAGTTAGGCTAGAGTTTTTAAGTTCTTCCCCCTATGTCTTTGAAAAATCGATAAACGTTGGCTGTAGTTGCACTCCGCTTACAAATTCACTTCATATTTTCATGATGTTGCAAAACGATTTCAGTACGAGTAATAATTATATCCAATAATTTCAGCACAGCTAGTTTTTTTTTTAGTCGTTCTGACGTAGCTCCTTTTTTAAACCAGTTATTATACCATCGACATAGAGTAATTATTACCAGATTTTTGTAACCTACTGCAAAAGAAATATGCATTAGCAAGCCATATTAGACTATCATCTAGATAATTACAGTGCATTTAGTCTTATTACGGTATTTACATAATTATAATATTTTAAACTGGCAGTAACGGCCCACCTTCACCCAAAATGCTGTGCACGCCGTGATCTCTTTCTGTGCTGAATTTCGTGTAACACGAAATTAATGCTTGAATGTGTGCAACAAATCAGATCAATCAGCAAAGTCTTTTGGGTGAAGGTGGGTCTTTTAAAAAAAGCAGTAAAACCAATTAGTAAGGGCATGGAAGAGGCACTCAAATAGCAACAACACGACAACAAACATATCAATTATATAACAGATACAATTGTTAATGAGGCAAACAAATAAATATTTCAATAAAATGGCGTATCAATAAAAATTGAGAAAAAAGAAGGTTTTAAATGGAAACATCAGCAGGAAAAGGCTATGATAAGTTTGCAACATTGGCCAAAACCAACCTATTGAGCAGTACTTTCCTGTGATTCTGTTTATTATGCTGTACAAGATGGTTGTAACTTTTGAGTCTGTGGATGAAATCCTAAGGTGTGACCATTCAAAGGAAAGCTATTGAGCAGTACTTTCCTGTGATATTGTTTATTATGCTGTACAAAGTGGTTCTATCTTTTGAGACTGTGGATAAAATCCAATGTGACCATTCAAATGAAAGCTACTGAGCAGTACTTTCCGGTGGTGCTGTTTATTATGCTGTACAAGGTGGTTCTAACTTTTGAGTCTGTGTACGAAATCCTAAAGTGTGACCATTCAAATGAAAGCTACTGAGCAGTACTTTCCTGTGGTACTGTTTATTATGCTGTACAAGGTGGTTCTAACTTTTGAGCCTGTGGATAAAATCCTAAAGTGTGACCAGTGACCATTCAAACTAATAAAAGCACTTTAGCAGTACTTTCCTCTGGTGCAGATAATTGTGCTGTACAAGGTGGTGGCCTCCATAAGATTTCATCCGAAGACTCAAAGGTTACCATGGTAACCTTTGAGTCTTCGGATGAAATCTTCTGGAGTAACTATTTAAATGAAAGTTCTTCATCAGTACATTCTTGTGGAGATGTTAAAGCGACATCTGTTTTTTTTGCTTATGAGACCGGAAGGGTTGAATCAAAATTAAAATAGGAAGATGATTCTCGGTTGTCAAGAAAGGGAAGACGTTTGCATAAGCAAATAAGATAACTTGCCATCTACAGTTAATGTGACATTGGAGATAAGTATTCCAGCAATATTTGTAGCCTTGAAAGTGTACAATCCTTCATAGCTTTGATTGTTTCGAACTGAATATATCCTTAAACTGCCATCCTCTTCTTGTCTACTCCCCGGAGGAAGCTTCGCACCGCTAAATAGCCAAATGATGGAAGGTTTAGGCACGCCTGTCACATAACAGGGCAATGTGATATTACTTCCTTGAAGCACAATGGCCACATGTCTTGGTTCTTCTACGAACTCGGGCTTAACTACAGAGAAAGGAAAGAGAGAGAAACTGATTGATCATCATGTAATAACGCCTAAGAAATCAATGCAAGGCTGTTACCTAACAGAGGGACAGATAGCCCAGCGCACCGTTATAACTAATAATTATGTGCAGTTGTTTTTCTGACACAATAATAAAAGCTTGGGATCCTTGAAATTTCTGTTGCAATGTCAGAAGAAAAGGGTTCTGAGAAAAGAAGAAGTGCGTTGCCGAGCAAAATGTAAGTATTTTAATGTGCCTTTCAATGAATCTAAAGGACAAAACCCAAGCGAAGAAAATTGCGGATTTTACTACAGTCAATCAAAAATAGTACGACCATCAAAAACCCCTGAATCCATGACTATCCCGGATGCTTCTACCACCCCCCCTCCCCCCCTCCCCCCCCCCCCCGCTTTATCTTGCAAATATACTATGCACGAAAGGCCAATATTTTTTTCAGTTTCTAACTTTTTTTATTACGCCCACCTTCTCTTTAACCCCCCCCCCCCCCCCCCCAACCCTTATTCAGATGTCATCAGCTGTTGAGACTCGGTCCAGGTGTTAACAAACAAACAAATAAAAAAAAAACATCTTGGCCTGCTTTTGTACATCAAGACCTCCACCGCAGTCAAACGAGAGAAATTTGCGAAAGTTAAGCAAAGTACTTCAATGTTAAGGTTGTCATTTTCACTGTTTAAAGTTTAATATATTACCAATACACTGTCAATTCACTAAACGTTTTGGAAGTTTACTAAAAAAAGTTCTAAGCGTTTGAAAGCTATGAACCGCAGAATTGTCGGCGCCATTTGCTAACACAATTTTGCTCAGGCACGAAGCGTTTTCGTTAGTTTTCAACGAAAAGAAGTTCAGTACTTCGAGAAAGATGAAAAGGTAGCTATATAAACTAATTATTTTATACATCCTTGCCCATATTTCCACTAAATATCAAATGACATCCCTTTGAATAAAACAAAACACGCCTCGGATGTTTGATTGCGGTGAAATCCGAGCCTAACATGGTCAGGAATAACAATGTATTTACTTACATAACACCCTGATGGTACTATCCACAGTATCATTGTTGCCCACTCCATTATGCACCTCACACGTATAGTTACCGGCATCATTATATGTCACTCCACCAATTCGCAGATACAACACACTACTAACATTCCAGGCGTCAGAACTGTTTCCAATAACTTGTACGACGCCACTTTCGATTTCGCTAGAGGTTTTTGAAATTTCTGTGCCATTCTTTTTCCATGTTATTGTGGGGCGGGGTTTCCCCCTTCCAAAGCACTCGACCGTGAGGTTTTTCTCATTTCGAAGTAATGTCAAAACTTGTGGCCCTGTTACGCTTATTTTTGCAGGCTCTAAAATAGAAAAAGAAAATAACGTAAATAGACAAATTCGGCTAACGCATTGTTGTACCCAATTCAAACCTTCTGGGAATAACATCCTTTGTTCACAATATTTCCATATAATTTTCATGTCAATGCTTCATTGATATGGAAATATGACGAACAAAGAGTTCTAATCCCAAAAGGTTTGAATTGGGTACAACAATGCGTTAGCCGAATTTGTCTATAGGATAAATAGTCTATATTAAAGGAGGCACAACGCACATGTATATGTATAATAATATACATATAATAATAAAAGAAATAGATAACTCAAATTGTATAGTCACGGTGAACGCTTAGCTACTTAGAGTCATTTCCTTCAGACCGTGAAATAGTTAGTACACAATAGAGTGAATTCGTATAACCCGTGCTTTATATGCTAATGAGTCGTGTTATATTCTAATGAGCTATGTACAATAAAACAATAGGCGTGTGGTCGAAAACCCCAAACAATGCTTCTATAAGATTTTAATTAATTTTATAACAAATAAAAAGTCAGCCGTCTCAATTCCCTTTGTTTTATTGTACACAGCTCATTACAATATAACGCGGCTCATTAGCATATAAAACACGGGTTATACGAATTCACTCTAATAATAGAGTTTACTAGATCGCATTTCAATTGTTTTCTTTTGTGTCTATTTGACTATTATACACTAACTACTAGAAACTGTTTCACGGTCTGAGGAAAATCACTGTAATAAATCGATAATGCCATGATTTACACAATCCCGTTTAGTTCTCTTAGTTTTCACTCTAGGGAGTACGGAACCTGTGCCCTCGTTCTCTGAGAGCCCTCTTTAGAAGTTTGGTGTCACTTGTTATTTTATCGAATAGATCGATCTCTTTCTGTATTTTCAAGCACTTCAGCTATCATAATATTCTTTAGTATTTTTTTTAACTAATGACAATGATACAGTTATTAAAGATTGAATGCATGCCAACGAATCAGAATGGATGTGACAAACAATTTTGCAGAGTACTAACTTTTGTTTTAAACGTCAAACATGGGTCATGTCAGCAATGAATTTTTGTGTCAACCCAGTGAGCCGGTGAGACACTATGCTGTATCCTGACTCCACTTTATACTTCGTATGAGATGTGTTTTGGGGTTGCTCGGTATCTCTGATAGATTTAGATTTAGGTATCTCTGATAGATTTACACTACGCATCGTACATCATGGATGTCAAGCGTGAACTGTCGAATTAGTGACGTAAAGGCTTCGCCACGGATGTCATTATCAACGCATTGCACTACATGAGGTACATGGATAGTAAGGGTGAATTGTCGAATTAGTGAAGGAAGGACTACGTCAATAATGTAATTATCAATCAAGAAAGTTCGTATACGCCTCCTGAAATTAAGAAGCAATTATGTGACAGGTAGACACCAGTACGGCCCTGGACCTATATCGAGCGTAAGTGTAATACAAACCTTGCACTATAACGGTAAAGTTCGTCGACACACTGCCAACATCACTCCTTCCCAAACACACGTAGACACCCTCATCTGTTATTGATACTCGAGAAATTACCAGAGAGGAATTCCCACTTCCATATTTAGCACCCGGGATCCTCTGAATACCATATTTGCTCCACACAACAACGGGTTGAGGATCTCCGACTATCACGCAGGTCAAATTTAGTGGATATCCAACTAAAATGGTTGCGCTTCTTCTTGATGCTTTGGAGATTGTAGGATAAGCTGATGGAAAGAATTGTTAAGTGAGAAAAGGCCTAACACCTAATAAAAATGGAGTTAGGAAACATTGAAAATGTCCAAGATACATTCCGACTAACAATTAAGCCAGGAAGTCTAAGACGTTCGGTTCGAATCCAAAGAAGTTGAGATAATTAAGTCCTTTTTTAAATGTAAGGTAGCTTCAGTGTTACTTTTACCGTAGTTAATAACGAGAAAAGGTTATGAAACTCCTTAACATCCATGCAGAAAGTTAAAACGATTGTTAATGTTTCTAAAGTAATCACACATTCATTTTAACGGACAATGTTTTGCCGCTAATCAAAATTTATTGCCTGGTAATAAAGGTTAAAACGTGTATAAATACTTACCCCACACTGTTAGGTTAGCCTGTGACACGTTTACGCCTGCTCTGTTCGAGGCACTACAGATATAGGTGCCCTCGTAATCTACATTATTCTGTACACCAGAAATTAGCAAGCTGCCATTGGACAACTGACTGCTGTTGGGAGGGAGTTCTGCCCCACTATTATAACTCCATGATATCCTAGGCGTTGGTAATCCTGTGGCACTGCAGTTAAAAATGACTGAAACTCCTTCCATAACGGTCTGAGCTTGTGGAGTTATGGTGAACTCTGGAATAACTAAAGAAGTTTAAAGAGAACCTCCATCGTTTTAACAAGTTGATGATATGTTTAATAGATGGGGATAAAGTCTAAATCTCAATTATTTTAAAAACGAGTGGAAATAATTTTTATTCTCCAAAAACTGGATATGAATATCACCTGTTTTAACATTTATAATATAAAGGGCAAAATTACTGAATGCCGATTGGCTGGCGATGAGGGCATTTTTTTTTCTCAATTGAGGGCAAAATTACTCGCTCCTGATTGGTCGAGCATCGAAATTCCTCACTTGTGAATAGTAGAGTGCGTCGTTCTCGTTGCATTCAGAAAACAGCTTCTGAAAACACAAGTGATATTAATCCTTAATTTCACTCGGGCCCATGCGATTACATATACTTACATTTCCCACGCGACGTTATTTTGAATTTTTATGACATCACACGGTTGTCCAATTGTTGCATGCAAAATATCGTGGATTCTTAACAATAGAGCTAACCAAATGACGTCATAAACGTTCAAAACGGCGGCGCACGGAAAATTTAAAATTGCAAATATATGGTATTTTTTGTACACTAAAATTCTATATCGACTTGTTGTTAAAATAATTGAAATTTAAACTTTATTTACATCAATTTAAGATCAATTCGTTGTAAGAATGGAGTTTCTCTTTAACTGTATTTTTTTTTAATTTGCAATTTGGTGCATGATTTGCCTTTTTATGTATATCTTTTTAGATAGCAGGACCTCGTTGATAACATTACTATAGTACTGAAGGGTTATCCTGCATTTACCATTCGCATTATTATTATTATTATTATTATTATTATTATTATTACTTTAAATGGTGAATGACATCAAAGAAAGAGCTTTCCCAACCCTTGAATAAAACAATACACCGACTTTTTTCGAACAAAGATAAAACTAAATCAAAGGGCTCTTAAAGCCATCTCGTTAATGCGAGAGAATGTAAGGTTAATAAAACAAGAACAACAACAACAACAAGAATTGGAAAAGTTGGGTGCCTTTGATAGGTAAATGTAGTAAAGACGTGATAGGTAATATGTGTAAAGCTGCTAAATGGTTTATTGAAGTTGAAAGATTGAAAATACCTGTAGGTCTAATCGTAGAGTTAGACATTGCAGTCATAGAGGACTTAAGGGCTCTTTTAGGAGCCACCAAATCAATAAAAGTCATGAGCAACAAAATAATCACGAGTATGAATGTAAATAATTTTCATGTTAATTTAAAGTATTTGTTCAAAATAGTCTTCATTTTACAGCTGAGGGGAAACTTCAACTTGATTATATTAAGCGAATGAGCCGAGGCCAATTTGGTTGCTACGGGGGGAAATTATGAGGAGGGATGGGAGTGGCAAAACTACTTAGATTCAATCTATCTTTAGAGAGCCCTTTTACTTAGTTAATTTTCTATGTTTTGTATCAGTCACAGTATTTTAGTAGCAATGACTTGTATGGCATTACAATGGCGATTTTCTTATCAATCGAAATTTGGGAAAGATGTTCGAAGGTTAAAAAATATTTACTATCTTTATTTATTGATATTTAAACAAAACTAAAACATATTGCAACGATTTTCATTTGGGATTAAAATTGATTTACTAGCAATGTTTTTAAACAGCCAATTAATATGTGCAGTGTATATGTGGATGTATGAGACAAAACAAGAACTTTGTACATGTGAATAAGTTCAGTAAAAAGACTTCAGTAAAAAAGAAATGTTTTATCTAAATACTTCACTAAGGTAGACTATTGTAAAAAAGGCAAATGAAAATATTTTACTTGTCGCTTTTTCCGTCAACTAAAAAATTGTGTACCTTCGGGCAGAATGGTGTCTCTTGTAGGAATAGAACTGGCGATTAGATTTCGTTTCCTTTTATAGCCGAAGCTGTTTTCAAAACATCTCGGCTTAAAGAAGCCTTGGTAAAAACGACAAGCGACGTGGCCCCGAAAATTGCCGACATGAGACGTTCTGAACAGCGAGAAACGGCTCGATTCCGCTTCAAAAATACGACAAATTACGACAGCGACTTTAGAAGGTTGTGCAATTTACCAATAAAAATTAAACATTATTGACCATATCGTTCATATCAACACCCGACGGCCAACGGTCTGTTTTACATGTAATGATCAATTTGTTATTGAAACGTCTACCAACCTCGTTCCCAAGGCCCCTATCTTCCTCTCTCTTGGATCGGACGTGCAGTTAGAGTACACCCTAGACTCCCGGTATACACATACATATCCGTGACCTTTGATTTTTGATTTTTTTGGTGCAAATTGGTTTTAACAAGTTTAATAATTTTCCTTCGAGCATTTTTATTTTAAAAAGAGACTTTTCTTTTGATCTTGATGAAAAATTGCACTTTATCAAATAAAGACAAATAAGTGACAGGTCACGCGTATGGTTTCCGTTGGAATTACACGCACTGGCTCCCCCGACAATGTCAATTTGCGCGAGGGCAAAAGTAACGACCCTCCCCTCGTGTGAATGTCATTTTGTCTCTGTGACGCGGTCGCTAAGCTTTAGTATTCGAATTTCGTGATACAGCCGTTTGGATCGCGGACAATGGCGAAGCGAAGATGGCCAGAATCGCTCCAAAACGGAGCCCTTTTAGAGCCCGTGAAAGGGAATTTGGAAGCTAGCACGAATCGCACGGGTAGACATTTAACCTGCGGCCTCACTGGTGGCAATTCGGGGAGCTTGAGTTGAATTGTTAAGAATTTATTGGCTTTCGCGTGGCGAGGGTTCGCTCAGAGGTCTCCAGCCTTCCCTTCTTTTATAGTGGATAGTGGGGCGAGTAACAAAAGTTGTAAAAATGCATTTAAACCGGTCAGGATACATCAAGAGACAATAAAGTAAAGGTGAGAAGACTTTAGTGTGTAATATTTTCGATTTTTCTATCGCTTATCAATTCCGTGACAAATCGTATTATTTCCTAGTATATTTCATTATTGTGCTGTAACTTGATCTGACTCACATCCAATTGGTCTGCCTGTGGGATCATCCAATTTAAATCTTTGATGTGTGCCACAACGCATCGGATAAATGTTTACGCTTATCCGCGTTTGTAGATCTTTATATATAAGATATAAACATCTAAGAATTTTACGGAGATTTTAAAGAAGAAAAGAACTGATCCATGACCTATGGTCGCTACAATGTCTGTCATTGATCGATCAGATTCCGTTCACGCATATTCATTGCTATTTTAAGACTTAAATTCAGTCAGGAAGTCAAGACAAAAAAGTGCATATCCTTAGAATTCCTCTATTCCTCAAAGAAAGAATTGAGCAAATATATATTTTTCCAACCTTAATTTCATTTTTAAGACAGTTTTGAGATTCGCTCTTTCCTGTTCTTTATAATCTTCCGGAAACCGGACATTCCACAAAGATAACAAGTATCACAGAACATTCATAATCCATCGGACAAAATTATCAACATAAGCCAGAGAAACTTTTGATAACTCAGACGTCAGATGTGGGTGGGCTGAAATATCTGTTTTCCGCTTAGTTGTCAATGCTTGTTAAAGGAAATATTTCACGCAGTTGTGTATGTTGTTATCGATATCGATATGAAATGTTTTGGAAAGTGAAGCGGACATTGATTTTTCTTTTGTGGAGAGTTGAAAAAGAAATGGCTGCATAAGTTAATGTTATACATGAATGGGTTATTTGCGAATATATAGTAGTTCTGTCTTTTTTTATTCGAAAGTCGAGAGTTTTCTATTTCCGGTATCATGTGTTTAGTAACTATTAGAGATTAAATGGGTCTGCTTTAAACCTCAAAATATAGTGTTGACAGTGTCTTCTTGACGACCCCCGGGGTCACGACCGCAGTAAAAATTCGTAAAATATTCTATTAAGATCCAAGTCTTATGCGATAGTCATATATTGGAATAGTGGGATCTTGCAATTGTTTTTTAGTAGCTCCTCAGAGTTTATTCCGCGTGTAACTGGAGTGTAATGTGTTTCTCGGAGCTAGGCAGTATCTCCATTACATCCGGTTTGAAATATTTGAATCTCCAGCATAATAGCTGTACACTCTTTATCAAGTTTCCCGGAAAGTGACATCATGAAACTTAGCGCCCCAATTTCTCAAATTATAAAATTTGTACTAAAAGTAATCAAACAGGCGGGATTCCTGACCGCAGTATTTTTCAAAACCTTTTTCTGATCTGCCGGAGATACAGGCAAAGGTTGTCCGTTGTTGCATTATTATGCAGTATTACTTTATTTTGTATTAAATTTTCCACCGCAGAAATATAATCGCGCAGAAACAATTACTTGTTTTAATGATGTATATCGGCTTAACAAGAACTTTTCAACAGTGAATATATTCCTATCATAACTCCGAGGCGACCGGCACAACAGTCATCTGTATTCCCGATTCAACTCCACACACGTCCTCAAAAGAACCAGAGACTGTTATCATAATACTGATAAATTTTTACAACAACGTACAATAATTCACTCACTAGTTTTCTCGTTGTTTATGTTCATATTGGCGCCAGAACAGCAACCATATAACTGGGAGAACTATAAAAACCTCCGGTCAGGAAGTGAAATTGTTTAATACCGATGCCTTGGATTTTATTTATACTTGACCAGAAATCCGCAAACATTTCCTCCCAGCAGAAATTTAAGCTGTCCCGACGCGCAAAAATTTCCTCCCGCAAAACAAATTCAGTCAAAATTTCCTTGTGCACGGTAGCTAAACCAATAAAACTATGACGTCTTTCCCATACTATTGCATACAAACGCAAAGTTCATGCTATTTTGCTCTGCCATATCGCTCATATTAAAACACAAACTTTCCCGTCCAATAACGTCTCCATTAGTAAAAATAGACCGTGAAATTCTCAAACTACGTTTCCCAAGAAAACGTATTTGACCTATTTTTACCATTCTCGAAAGCAGCTTGAATGGCTTTACGATAAATGATTGAAAATTTTAAATATTGATACGTAACGTGAGATATCGAAACTAAGAACTTTAATATCTTTGCAGTGACGTAATGTGAAATATGACAAGTTCATCACAAGTTCTGACATCCCAATACCCTAGGGAAATTAACAATAGGTCCGGGGGTGCTCCCCAAACATTTTAGTGGCAGTATGTGACGCCCTTCTTGAAATCCTAACCGCTTTAACCAACCATATCCTCAATGCCCTAATATAGCTTCTATGAAGAAGGAACAAGAAACCCCCCCGGACAAAAGTCCACAAAATTTTGTTAACAACTTTTGTCCCTTTTTACTACTCGACTTCGAAATCTCGCTTAATGCGCAAGCGCATTAACGAGATAAAAACAGGTACAGGAGACAACGCCCATCGATGGCCTTCAAGATAACATTTACAGAAATTTTAAACGGAACATTTGAAAACTTCCCAGTCGATATTTGTTCGACGTCAAACGTTCTCGTAGCAATGAAGACAACGGAAGTTTGAGTAATACTTACAAATTACTTCCACTGTCGCAGTTATCGTGGGCAGTCCATCAACTCCATTGTAAACCTCACAGGTGTAATTCCCAGCCTCTTGATAGGTCACCCCATCAGCACCAACATCAAGTTGCTTACTACTGTTAATTGCTGAAACAATCGTACTGACAATAGGATACTCGGCGGCATTCCCGTCTTTCTTCCACGTAATCGTAGGCCTGGGATAACCCTGCCCAAAACAGACGAATAATACATTTCTTTGATGCAAGTGCAGCTTGTGCACATAAGGCGGAGAGATGAATATGCTCGCTGTAACTGGAAAGAAGACAAATGAAAGTTTATTGCAAGTTCTATAAAGTTGGAATTACCAGGGAAGATGCCAATGACAACTGTAGTTATCATCTCCCTTCATTAACTTGTGTATTTAGACTATGTCGCATCTCTCGAAAGCGACATCCTTTTCAGGTCCAGAGGTCGCTTAGCGGAGAGAATACAGGGAAAAAACAATTACATCGCTCAGCTCTAATATAATATAATACTAGAGCTGGACTCTATAGGACTCGAGCTCTATATTCGAGTTGAGTGATATATATATATTTTTTTTTAACTTGTTAAACCACAGTGCGTGAACGCAGAAAAGCACAATTGCGGTACTTCCGACGTGAGCTTCATAATACTTACGATACGTTTTAAAGGAGGTTGACTTGCTAACAGGACCATTTCCAATCGCACTGACGCCTTGAACATTGAAGGTATAGTCTGTGTAGGGTTGCAGCATACTGATATAGATACTCCTCATTATAGTTGTCTTATTCATTGTCACAAGGCTCAACTTTAATGTGTTATACTGGACTCTGTAGAGCAGAATAGGGGCATCTCCAGCATTTGAATTGTTCCAAGTTAGTGATACCGAGGTTGACGAGATGTTTGTAATATTTATCTGCGATGGAGGCTCTGGTAGGTCTGAGGAGCAGAAAAGGTACTTCAACAAAGGAGCAATTCACTAACACTACTACAGTCGAATCTGTAGTCACCCTCGGGGAATGGCTAAGTGACCGCTTAATACAGGTTGCACAGAATGCAAGTCAGTCACAATAAAAATGTCATTTTATATTATATTTGATCACTTAATGTAAGGTTAATGCACAAAAGCGCTAACAAAATCACCTGGTTAAGAAACTGCAACAGTAAAATGGTATGACAAAGGAGATCATACAATACATGTAATATCAAAGGGCTCTTAAAGCCATCTCGTTAATGCGTTAGAATGTGAGGTTAATAAAAAAACAATGTTGATAGTCAAAGGTAATTACTATTGGGTGGCGGCGGTCTTATTGCGTCTAGGGTGGTGAGAAAAGTCTATGAGGGACGTAGTTGGGGTAGACTTATTGAATATTCTAAAGATAGGTTAAAATGGTTTTAGTGACGAGCAGGATTTGTGTTAGGCTTGTGATGTTTTTTAAGGAAAAAAAATTGGAAGAATAATCAGTAGTTTGAATTTCAGTGACGTGAGTTTTATTTCCCATTTTATAGATTGCTCGTTTTAATTTCTCTTATTAGGGACACCGATCGAAGAGGTAGAGTAAAGTGTCGGAGAATAATGCTGTGGTAATGTGCACTTGGTGCTTGGGTAAAGGGTAGTGACGTGAAAAAAACCATGAAGACAAATAAAATGGTAGACTGATGTTTTTTTTTCTTTGTCTTTGTTTGTCGTAAGTATCAGTCTGTTGTTTTATTTATTTTGACGTGAAAATGGCGGGAAAATGGTGATCGCGTGGTCATTTTTCGGTCATGTTTGCTATGGGCGCAGTTATAGTAATTGGTTTTTAATGGCATAGGTAGTAATTTTGAGAGAACCGCAGAGTTTTCTCGCGTGCAGCGCGCCATTTTTTTATTAACTTGTTTTTAGGTGGGCGGTGTGTTGGGAGTGTAGCAGTATTGATTATTGCGGTCGTGATGAAGAAACAGTGTCAACAGTATAATAAGTTATTCGAACAGCAGACTTGCGCTGATATTAAATCACGGACTGATAAATGAAGTGATCGTAAGGAGTGAATAATTCGTAGA